>JANJGN010000009.1:111861338-112134049 GCA_026770705.1 Isurus oxyrinchus
CCTTTTAAAACATAAATACATTTGGGCTGGGAATAGGTACCCATGAGGGAAGGGATCCTTTTTACATTAACCTTGTTGTGACCAACTGAGGGGGTTGAGTAAAGAAATGGAGCTAGTTCAACCCTCCTCATCTCGGAGCATAACAATTTGCGTACCTTGTCTGTGTTACTTGGTTTCAAACAGGAACTGAGAATGAAAGATAGAGCATGAGTGTGCAAGAGTGGGCGTGCAAGAGAGAGAGAGTGAATGAGCGAGAGACAGAGAGAGAGAAAAGGGAGAAGAGAATGTAAGGGAGAGAATATATGCACAGGGGAGAGAGAGTGTGGGAGAGTGGGTGAAAATCCCGGGACTCTTTCCCTAACGGCGTACACCACATGGACTGCAGCATTTCAAGAATGCAGATTATCACCACCTTCTCAAGGGCAGTTAGGGATGGGCAATAAAAATGCTGGCCTTGCCAGCCACACCCACAACCTGCAAAAGGAATTAAATAAAAACTGTGGACCAGACCAACTGGATCCTTCCCCTCTCCTCCCACTGCACATTCCTCTCCTGCCCAGAGCAGATGTCCCAAGCCCTGGTACTGGGCAGGCAACAAAGCTCTGGACTTTCACTCTCAGCTGCAGGGAACTGTGTCTATTCCCCCTGACTATACTACATTCATGTTTCCTCTCCCCAATTGAATCGCTTCCTGTACTACAAACCAGTTGGACAATTGCAAAGGCTAAGGCTCCTCCACTTCTTTCTTCTCGAATCTCATACCTGCTTATTCACAGTCACACCCTCCTGACCCCAGACCAAATCAGAAGAGACAGGCCGGAGGGGAGAGTGAGCTTGGGGTAGCGTGCGAACATGGGGGATGGTGTGGGGGAGAAAGCAAGCGTAGGGGACAGTGCAGGGGACATCATGAGTGCAGGGGACAGAGCGAGAACAGGGGACAATGTGGGGAAGAGTGAGCACGGGGGAGAGTGTGAGTGCGGGGGGAGAGAGAGAGCGAACACGGGGGAGAGAGTGAGCGAGCATGGGGGGGAGAGCGAGCGAACACAGGGGGGAGAGCAAACGAACACAGCGGGGGAGAGCGAGCAAACAGGGGGAGAGAGTGAGCGAACGGGGGGAGAGAGCGAGCAAGCGCGGGGAAGAGACCGAGCGAACACAGGGGAGAGAGCGAGCGAACAGGGGGAGAGAGTGAGTGAACTGGGGGAGAGAGCGAGCGAATGGGGGGAGAGAGCGAGCTAGCACGGAAGGGAGAGAGCGAGCAAACAGGGGGGAGAGCGTGAGCGAGCGCGGGGAAGAGAGCAAGTGAACACATGGGAGAGAGCAAGTGAACACGGGGGAGAGAGAGCGAGCGAACATGGGGGAGAGAGTGAGCGAGCGCGGGGAAGAGAGCGAGCGAACGCGGGGGAGAGAGCAAGTGAACACATGGGAGAGAGCGAGTGAACACGGGGGGAGAGAGAGCGAGCGAACACGGAGGAGAGAGAGCGAGCGAACATGGGGGGAGAGAGCGAGCGAGCATGGGGGAGAGAGTGAGCGAGCGCGGGGAAGAGAGCGAGCGAACGCGGGGGAGAGAGCAAGTGAACACGGGGGAGAGAGCGAGCGAACACGGGGGAGAGAGAGCGAGCGAACACGGAGGAGAGAGAGTGAGCGAACATGGGGGAGAGTGTGGGGGAAAGTGGGAAAGCGGGGGAAGAGTGCATGTGAGGGGAGGGAGCGAGCACGGGGAACAGAGCGAGAGAGCACGGGGGAGAGAGCAAGCTAGGGGGAGAGAGTGAGAAAGCATGGGGGAGAGAACGAGTGTGGGGTAGAGAGCGAGCGTGGAAGAGAGCGAACACAGAGGAGAGAGCGAGCGCAGGGGAGAGAGCGAGCATGGGGAGAGCGTGAGCATGGCGAAGAGTGAGCGTGGGGGAGAGAGCGAACGCAGGGGAAAGGGGAGGGGGGAGGGGGAAGGAGGAGGGGGAAGGGAAAGGGGGAGGGGAAGGGCTAAGGGAGAGGGGGAAGGGGAGGGGGAGGGGTAGAGGGGGGAGGGGGAGAGGAGTAGGAGGGGAGGGGGAGGGGGAGGAAGGGGTAGGGGGAGGAAGGGGGAGGGGGGAAGCGGCGGAATGGGGGAAGTGGGGAAGGGGGGAGGGGGAGGAAGGGGTAGGGGAGGAAGGGGGGGGGGAGGGGGAAGGGGAGGGGGAAGGTGGAGGGGGAAGGGGGAGGGGGAATGGGGAGGGGGAAGGGGGAGGGGGAAGAATGAGGGGGGAAGGGGGGAGGGGGGAGGGGTGAAGGTTAGGGGGAGAGGGAGGGGTAAGGGGGAGGGGGAGAGGAGGGGGAGGGGGGAGGTGAGGAGGAGGTGTGAGTGTGAAGGAGAGGGAGGTGCAGGGGAGGAGAGGGAGGGGGGTAGGAGGTGGAGGTGGAGGAGGGAGAGAGATGGAAGGGGGAGAGGGAGGAGGAGGAAGGGGAGGGAGAGGAGGGGAACGGGGTGGGGAGGAGAGGGAGAAGAGGGAGGGGACGGGGAGGGAGGGGAGGAGAGGAATGGGAGGAGGGGGAGGGGGAGGAGGTGGATGGGGGAGGGGGAGGGGGAAGGGAGGAGGGGGAGGGAAGGAGAGGGAGGGGGATGGGAGGGGAGGGGGAGTGGAGGGAGGGGAGGAGGGGAGGGGAGGAAGGGGAGGGGGAGCAGTATGGGGGAGGGAATCAATGGGAAGGGAGGAGGGGGGGAGGGGGAGGTGAGGAGATGGTGTGAGACCGGAGGACGGGGAGGTGCAGGGAAGGAGAGGAAGGGGAGGAGGTGGAAGGGGAGGAGGGGGAGAGATGAAAGGGGAGGGGAGGAAGGGGGAGGGAGGGTTTTGGGGAGGGGAGGAAGGGGGAAGGTGGGGGGGTGGAAGGGGGAGTGGGAAGGGAAGCAGGAGGGGGAGGGAGAGGAAGGGGCAGGGGCATGAAGGAGGAGGGGGAAGGGGGAGGGGGAGCGGGGAGGGGGAAGGGGAGGGGGAGGGGAAGGGGGAAGCGGGAAGGGTGAAGGGGAGGGGGAGAGGCGTGGGGGGAGGTGGGAAGGGGAGGGGAAGTGGAGAAGGGGGAAGGGGGAGAGGAGTAGGAGGGGGAGCAGAGAAGGTTGAGGGGAGGGGAAAAGAGGGGGAGGGGAGGAGGTGGAGAGGGAGGGGGAGGAGGAAGAAGAGGAGGGGGAGCAGTAGGGGTAGGGAATAAGTGGGAGGGGAGGAGTAGCAGAGGGGGAGGGGAGGAGGTGGTGTGGTGTGAGAGCGGAGGAGGGGGAGTTGCAGGGAAGGAGAGGGAGGGGAGGAGGGGGAGAGGGAAGGGACGAGGAGGAAGGGAGGGGAAGGGGGAGTGGGAGGAGGACAGGAGGGGCAGCGGAACGGGAGGGGGCTGAAGGGGGAGCCAGGGGGAGGGGGAAGGGGAGGGGGATGGGTGAGAGGGAGGGGGAGGAGGAAGGGGAGGAGAGGGGGGTAGGAAAAGGGGGATGGGGAGGGGGGAGGAGGAAGTGAGGGGGAGGGGAAGTGGGAGGGGCACAGAAGGGGGGGGCAAGGGGAGGGGGAGGAAGGGGGAGGGGGAAGCTGGAGGGGGAGGGGAAGGGGAGAGCGAGGGGGGAGAGGGAGAGGGAGGGGGGAAGGGGCGGGGAGGGGGGTAGGAAAAGGGGGGATGGGGAGGGGGAGGAGGAAATGAGGGGGAGGGGAGGGGAAGTGGGAGGGGCACAGAAGGGGGGGAAGGGGAGGGGGAGGAAGGGGGAAGGGGAGGAAGGGGGAGAAAGGGGGAGGGGGAGGGGGAGGGGGAGGAATGGGGAGGGGGACGAAGGGAGAGCAAGGGGGGGAAGAAAGGGGTAGGGGGAGGGGAGGAGGAGTGGGAGGGGGAGTAAGGGGTAGGGTGAGGAAGGGGGAGGGGGGAAGGTGGAGGGGGAGGGGAGGGGGAAGGGTGAGGAGGAGGGTGAGGGGGAAGGGGAGGGGAGGGGAGGGGGAAGGGGAGGGGGAGGGGTAAGGGGGAGGGAGAGGGGGAGGGGAGGTGGGTGAAGGGGAGCAGTACGGGGAGGGAATCAGTGGGAGGGGAGGAGGAGGGGGAGGGGGAGGAAGGGGGGAGGGCGAGGGGGAGGAAGGGGGAGGGGGAGGGGCAGGGGGAGGCAGAGGGGGAGGGGTAGGAAGGTGTAGGGTGAGGAAGGGGGAGGGGGAAGGAGGAGGGGAAGGGGGTAGGGGAAGGCGTAGTGGAGGGGAGGGGGGAAGGTGGAGGGGGGCAGGGGAGGAGGGAGAGGAGTAGGAGGGGGAGCGGAGGGTGAGGGGAGGGGAAGGGGAGAGGGGAGATGGAGGAGGGGAGGGGGACAGGGAGGAGGAGGAGGGGGAGGGGAGGAGGGGAAGGGGGAGGGGAGGAGGGGGAGCAGGGGGGAGGGGGAGTGGAGGCAGGGGTGGAGGGGAGGGGTGGAGGGGGAGGGGAGGAGGGTGAGGGGGAGGGAATCAGTGGGAGGGGAGGAGTAGGGGAGGGGGAGGATGAAGGGAGGAGGAGGAAGAGAGGGGAAGGAGGTGGGGAAGTGGGAAGGGGATGGGAGGGGGGGGAGGGGAAGGGGATGGGGGAGGAAGGTGAAGGATGGGGGAGGGGGAGGAAGGGGGAGAAAGCGGATGGGGTAGGGGACGAAGGGGGAGGGGCAGGGGAAGGGGAGGGGGAGGAGGATGGGGGAGGGGAAGGGAGAGGGGAAGTGGGAGGAGCACGGGAGAGGGGAGGGGAAGGGGAGGGGGAGAAAGGGGGGAGCGAGGAAGAGGGGCGGTGAGGGGGAGGGGGAGGGGGAGGAAGGGGGAGGGACCCGGGAGGGGGTAGGGGAAGGGGAGGGGGAGGAAGGGGGGAGGGGGAGGGGGAGGGGGGAGGAAGGGGGAGGGGGAGGAAGGGGGACCGAGTGGGAAGGCGAGGAAGGAGGAGAAAGGGGAAGGGGGAGGGGAGGGGGAGGGGGGAGGGGTGGAATGGGTAGGGTGAGGAAGGGGGAGAGGGAAGCTGGAGGGGGAGCGGGAAGGGGAGGGGCAAGGGGGAGGGGAGGGTTAGGGGAAGAGGAGGGGGAAGGGGAGGGGGAGGGGGAGGGGGAAGGTGAGGGGGAGGTGGGAATGGGAGGAGAGAGAGGAGTAGGAGGGGGAGTGGAGGAGGGTGAGGGGGAAGAGGGGGAGGGGTGAAGGGGGAGCGGTGGAGGGGGAGTGGAGGAGGAGTAGGGGAGGGGGAGGAGCAGGGGAGGGGGAGGGGAGGAGGGGAGCAGGGGTAGGGAGAGGGGGAGGGGAGGGAGCGGTGGAGGGGGAGGGCAGGAGGGCGAGGGGGAGCAGTAGGGGAGGGAATCAGTGGGTGGGGAGGAGGAAGGGGAGGGGGTGAGGAGGTGGTGTGAGAGCGGAGGAGGGGGAGGTGCAGGGAAGGTGAGGGAGGGGAGGAGGCAGAAGGGGAGGTGGGGGAGAGATGGAAGGGGGAGGAGAGGAAGGGGGAGCGGAAAGGGAGGAGGGAGGAGGAGGAAGGGAGGGGAAGTGGGAGGGGGACGGGAGGGGGACGGGAGGGGGAGGGAAAGGGATGAGGCAGAGGAGGAAGGGGAGGGGGAGGAAGGGGGAGGTGCAGGGTTAGGAAGGGGGAGGGGGGAGGGTGAGGAGGAGGGGGAGGGGGAGGGAGGGGTAGGAAGGGGGAGGGGGCGGAACGGGGAGGGGGAGGAAGGGGGAGCAAGGGGGATGGGGAGGGAAGGGGAGGGGGCGGAGGAGGAAAGGGGAGGGGGGAGAAAGGGAGGGGGTGAGGAAGGAGAGGGGGAAGGTGGAGGGGGAGGGGAAAGGGGAAGGGGAGGGGGAGGGGGAGGGGGAGGGTGGAAGGGGGAGGGTGAGGGGGGAGAGTGGAAGGGGGAGGGGGACGGGAGGGGGAGGTGCAGGGATGGAGAGGGAGGGGAGGAGGCAGAAGGGGAGGAGAGATGGAAGGGGGACGGCAGGCAGGGGAGGGGAGGAGGAGGAGGGGAGGGGGAGGAAGGGGTAGGGTGAGAAAGTGGGAGGGGGAAGGGGGAGAGGGAGGGGGTAATGGGTAGGGTGAGGAAGGGGGAGAGGGAAGCTGGAGGGGGTAGCGGGAAGGGGAGGGGGAAGGGGGAGGGGGAAGGGGGAGTGTGAGGGAGTAGGGGGGTAGGGGAAGGGGAGAGGGAGGGGGAGGAAGGCAGAGGAAGGAGAAGGGGAAGGGGGACGAAGGGGGAGGGGGAGGAAGGGGGAGGAGGAGGAAGGAGGAGCGAGGGGGTGGGGGAGGGAGGGGAGGGGGATGAAAGGGAAGGGAAGTGATGGAAGGGTTAGGGTGAAGATGGGTGAGGGGGAAGGGGGAGGGGGAGGGGGAAGGGGAGGGAGAGGGGGGACGGGGGATGGGAGGCGGGTAGGTGAAGGGGAGGGGGTGGGCAGAGGAAGGGGAGAGGCGAGGGTGGAGGGGGAAGGGGAGGAGGGACAGGAATAGGAGAGGCACGGAGGAGGGTGAGGGAAGGCGAAGAGGGGATGAGGGGGAGGGAAAGGAGGCGGAGGGGAGGAGGAGTAGGGGAGAGGGAGGAGCGGGAGGAGGGGAGGGGGAGGGGAGGAGGGGGAGCAGGGGGAGGGAGAGGGGAGGGGAGAGAGGGGTGGAGGGTGAGGGGAGAAGGGGGAGCAGTAGGGGATGGAATCAGTGGGAGGGGAGGAGGAGGGGAGGGGGGAGGTGAGGAAGTGGTATGAGATCGGAGGAGGTGGAGGTGCAGGGAAGGAGTGGGAGGAGGCGGAGAGATGGAAGGGAAGGGGAGGAATGGGGAGGGGGAAAGGGGAGAGGGAGGAAGGGGGAGAGGGGAGGGAAAGGGGAGGGGGAGGGGGAGGGGGAATGGGTAGGGTGAGGAAGGGGGAGAGGGAAGCTGGAGGGGGAGTGGGAAGGGGAGGGGGAAGGGGGAAGTGGGTGGTGGAGGGCAAGGGGGAAGGGGAGGGGAGGGGGTAGGGGAAGGGAGAGGGTGAGGGGGAAGGGGGAGGGGGAGGGGGAAGGGCAGGAGGAAGAGGAGTAGGAGGGGGAGTGGTGGAGTGTGAGGGGGAAGTGGGGGAGGGGAGGAGGGGGAGCGTAATGTGGGGGAGGGGAGGAGGAGGAGGGGGAGGGCGAGGAGGAGGGGAGGCGGAGGGGGAGGGGGAGTAGGGGAGCAGGGGAGGGAGAGGGGGAGGGGAGAGAGGGGTGGAGGGGGAGGGGAGGAGAGGGAAGGGAGGAGGGCGAGGGGGAGCAGTAGGGGAGAGAATCAGTGGGTGGGGAGGAGGAGGGGGAGGGGGAGGTGAGGAGGTGGTGTGGAGAGCGGAGGAGAAGGTGGTGCAGGGAAGGAGAGGGGAGGAGGGGGAGAGATTGAAGGGGGAGGGGAGGAAGGGGGAGTTGGGGGGGAGAGGGAAGGGAGGAGGAGGAAGGGAGGGGAAGGGGGTGGGGAAGTGGGAGGGGGATGGGAGGGAGGAGGGGAAGGGGGTGGGGGAGGAAGGAGGAGGAAGGGGGAGGGGTAGGAAGGGGGAGAAAGGGGAAGGGGAGGGGGAGGAAGGGGAAGGGGAGGGGCACGAAGGGGGAGGGGCACGAAGGGGGAGCGAGTGGGAGGGGGGAAGGGGGAGGAGGAAGAAGGGGAAGGGGAAGGGGAAGGGTGAGGAAGGGGGTGAGCGAAGCTGGAGGGGGAGTGGGAAGGGGAGGGGGAGGGGGAAGAGGGAGGGGGAGGATGAGGGGGAAGTGGGAGGGGAGGGGGGTAGGGGAAGGGGAGGGGGAGGGGGGAAGGGGAGGGGGAGGGGGAGTGGGAAGGGGAGGGGGGAAGGGTGAGGGGAGGGGGAAGGGGAGGAGGGAGAGGAGTAGTAGGGGGAGTGGAGGAGGGTGAGTGGGAGATGTGGGAGAGGGGAGGAGGGGGAGCGGAACGAAGGGGAAGGGGAGGAGGAGGAGGGGATATGAGGATGATGAGGAGGGGGAGGGGGAGGGGGAAGGGGGAGGGTAGGGGGAGGGGGAAGGGGAGAGGGAGAGGAGTAGGAGAGGGACCGGAGGAGGGTGATGGGAGGGGAAGAGGGGGAGGGAAGGAGGGGAGGGGAGGAGGGCGAGGGGGAGCAGTAGGTGAGGGAATCTTTGGTTGGGAGGAGGAGGGGGAGGTGGAGGTGAGGAGGTGGTGTGAGAGCGGAGGAGAGGGAGGTGCAGGGAAGGAGAGGGAGGGGAGGCGGTGGAGGGGGAGGAGGGGGAGAGATGGAAGGGGAGGGGAGGAAGGGGGAGGGGGAAGAAGGAGAGGGAGGAAGGGGAGAGGGGAGGGGAGAGGGAAGGGAGGAATAGGAAGGGAGGGGGAGGGGAAATGGGAGGGGGACGGGAGGAGCGAGGGGAAGGGGTGGGGGAGGAAGGGGTAGGAAGGGGGAGGGGGCAGAAGATGGAGGGGAGGAAGGGGGAGCGAGGGGGAGGGGGAGGGAAGGGGAAGGGGCGGAGGAGGAAGGGAGAGGGGGAGGAAGGGGGAGCTGGAGGGGTAGGAAGGGGGAGGGTGAGGAAGGGGAGGGAGAAGGTGGAGGGGGAGGGGGAAGGGGAGGGGGCAGGGAAAGCGGGAGGGGAGGGGGGAAGGGGAAGGGGAAGGTGAGGGGGAGGGTGGAAGGGGGAGGGGAAGGGGAGGGGGAGGTGCAGGGTAGGAGAGGGAGGGGAGGAGGGGAAGGGGAGGAGGGGGAGGGGAGGATGAGGAGGGGAGGGGGAGGGGGAGGGTTCGGGTGAGGAAGGGGTAGGGTGAGGAAGGGGTAGGGTGAGGAAGGGGTAGGGGGTAGGTGGAGGGGGAGGGGGAGGGGGAAGGGGAGGGGGAGAAAGGGGAAGGGGAGGGGGACGAAGGGGAGGGGAGGAAGGGAGAGGGGAAAGGGGGAGGGGGAGGAAGGGGGAGAGGGGAGGGGGAGGGAAGGGAGGTGGAGGAAGGGAGGGGAGTGGGGAGTGGAAGTGGGAGGGGGATGGGAGGGGGGGAGAGAAAGGGTGGGGGAGGAAGATGGAGGAAGGGGGAGGGGGAGGAAGGGGGAGGGGCAGGGGAAGGGGGAGGGGAGTGGGAGGGTAGGGGGAGGAATGGGTAGGGTGAGGAAGGGGGAGGGGGAAGGGGAAGGGGAGGGGGAGGGAGAAGGGGGAGGTGTAGGGGGAGGGGGATGGAGATGGGGGAGGGGGTAGGATGGGGGAGAGGCGAGGGGGGAGAGGGAAGGGAAGAGGAGGAAGGGAGGGGAAGGCGGAGGGGAAGTGGGAGGAGCACGGGAGGGGGGAGGGGTATGGGTGGGGGAGGAAGGGGGAGGGGGAGGAAGGGGGTGGGAGGGGCAATGAGGGGGAGGGGGAGAGGGAGGAAGGGGAGGGGGAGGACGAGGGGGAGAGGGAGGAAGGGATAGGGTGAGGAAGGGGGTGCGGGGAGGGGGAAGGGGGAGGTGAGGGGGAGGGGGTTGGGGGAAAGGGGAGGGGGAGGGGAGGGGGGAAGGGGAGGAAGGGGAGCAGGGGAGGGAGAGGGGGAGGGGAGGGAGTGGTGGAGGAGGAGGGGGAGGGTGAGGAGGAGGTGGGGGAGGTGAGGTGGAGGAGGGGGAGCAGGGGAGGGGGAGGGGGAGGGGAGGGAGTGGTAGGGGGAGGGGAGGAGGGCGAGGGGGAGCAGTAGGGGAGGGAATCAGTGGGAGGGGAGGAGGAGGGGGAGGAGAGGAGGTGGTGTGAGATCGAAGGAGGGGGAGGTGCAGGGAAGGTGAGGGAGGGGAGGAGGCAGAGGGGGAGCAGGGGGAGAGATGGAAGGGGGAATGGGAGGAAGGGGAGAGGGGAGGGGGAGGGAAGGGAAGTGGAGGAAGGGAGGGGAGTGGGGAGTGGAAGTGGGAGGGGGATGGGAGGGGGAGAAGAAGGGGTGGGGGAGGAAGGGGGAGGAAGGGGGAGGGGGAGGAAGGGGGAGAAAGGGGAAGGGGAGGGGGAGGGGGAGGAAGGGGGATGGGCAGGGGAAGGGGGATGGGCAGGGGAAGGGGGATGGGTAGGGGAAGGGGGATGGGTAGGGGGAGGGGTGTGGGAGGGTAGGGGAGAAAGGGGTAGGGTGAGGAAGGGGGAGGTGGAAGGCGGAGGGGGAGGGGGAAGGGGGAGGGGGGGAAGGGGAAGGGGGAGGTGTAGGGGGAGGGGGATGGAGATGGGGAGGTGGGAGGAAAGGGGAGAGGCGAGGGGGAGAGGGAAAGGAAGAGGAGGAACGGAGGGGAAGGGGAGGGGAAGTGGGAGGAGCACGGGAGGGGGGAGGGGAATGGGAGGGGAATGGGAGGGGAAGGAAGGGGCAGGGGGAGGAAGGAGGAGGGAGGGGCAGTAAGGGGGAGGGGGAAGGGGAGGAAGGGGGAGGGGAAGGAAGGGGAGGGGTGGAGGAGGAGGGGAGGGGGAGGAGGAGGAGGGGGAGGGGAGGGGGAGGGGAGGGAGTGGTGGAGGGGGAAGGGAGGAGGGCGAGGGGGAGCAGTAGAGGAGGGAATCAGTGGGAGGGGAGGAGGAGGGGGAGGGGGAGAAGAGGAGGTGGTGTGAGATCGGAGGGGGAGGTGCAGGGAAGGAGAGGGTGGGAAGGAGGTGGAGGGGGAGGAGAAGGAGAGATTGAAGGGGGAGGGGAGGAAGGGGGAGGGGGAGGGGGAAGGGGGACGGGAGGGGAGGGGGGTTAGGGGAGAGTGGTATGGGGAGGGGAGGGGGAGAAAGTGGGAGAGGGGACGGGGTAGAGGGAAGGGAGGAGGAGGAAGGGAGGGTAAGGGGAGGGGAAGTGGGAGGGGAAAGGGAGGGGGGATGGGAAGGGGGTGGTGGAGGAAGGGGGAGAAAGGGGAAGGGGGAGGGGAGGGGGAGGGGTAGTGGGAGGAAAGGGAGGGGGACGAAGGGGAATCGAGGGGGAAGGGGTAGGGTGAGGAACAGGAGGGGAAGGTGGATGGGGAGGGGGAAGGGGAGGGGGAGTGGGAGGGGGAGGGGATGGGGGAATGAGAAGGGAAGGGGAAAGGGGAGGGGGAGGGGGTGGGGGGGAAGGGGAGGAGGGAGAGGAGTAGGAGGGGGAGTGGAGGAGGGTGAGGGGAGGGGGATGGGGAGGGGAAGGAGGGGGGAGGGGGAGGGGAAGGGAGGGAGGGGTGGAATGGGAAGGGAGGAGGGGAGGAGGGGAGGATGGGGGGAGGGGAGGAGGAGGGGAGGGGGAGGGGAGGAGGCAGAGCGGAGGGGAAGAGGGGAGGGAAGGGGAGGAGGGGGAGGGGAGGGTATGGGAGGAGGGGGAGGGGAGGGGAGGGGAGGAGAGAGGGGGAGGGGAGGGATGAGTGGGAGGGGTGGAGGAGGGGGAGGGGAGGAGAGGAGGTGGTGTGTGTGGAGGGGGGAGGTGCACGGGAGGAGAGGGCGGTGGTAGGAGGCGGAGGGGGAGGAGGGGGAGAGATGGAAGGGGAGGGGAGGAGGGGGAGGGGGAGGAGTGGAGGGGGAAGAGGGGGAGGGAAGAGAGAGAGCGAGTGCTGGAGAGAGAGAGAGACCGAGTGCTGGAAAGAGAGTGAGAGAGAGAGCGAGTGCTGGAAAGAGAGTGAGAGAGAGAGCGAGTGCTGGAAAGAGAGTGAGAGAGAGAACGAGAGCTGGAGAGAGAGAGAGAGAGTGCGAATGCAGGAGAGACAGAGAGAGAGCGAGAGCTGGAGAGAGAGAGAACGAGTGCTGGAGAGAGAGAGAGTGCTGGTGGGAGAGATAGAGAGTGAGTGGCGGAGAGAGAGAGAATGAGTGAGTGCTGGAGAGGGAGAGAGAGTGAGTGCTGGAAAGTGAGATAGAGAGTGAGTGGCAGAGAGAGAATGAGTGAGTGCTAGAGAGGAAGAGAGAGCGAGTGCTGGAGATGGAGAGAGAGCAAGTGATGGAGAGGGAGATATAGAGACTGAGTGCTGGAGACAGAGATAGGGAGTGAGTGCTGGAGAGAGAGAGTGGGTGCAGGAGAGAGAGACAGTGAGTGCTGGGTAAAGAGAATGAGTCAGTGCTGGAGAGAGAGAGAGTGGGTGCAGGAGAGAGAGACAGTGAGTGCTGGGTAAAGAGAATGAGTCAGTGCTGGAGAGAGAGATAGAGAGTGAGTGCTGGATGGAGAGAAATAGAGAGTTGGTGCTGGAGAGAGATAGGGAGTGGGTGCTGGAGAGGGAGAAATAGAGAGTGAGTGGTGGAGAGGGAGAAATAGAGAGTGAGTGGTGGCTAGAAAGATAGAGAGTGAGTGATGGAGAGGTAGAGAGTCTGAGTGCTGGAGAGAGTGAGAGAGTGACTGCAGGAGAGGGAGAGAGACTGAGTGCTGGGGTGATAGAAATATTGAGTGAGGGAGTCAGTGCTGGAGAGAGAGTGAGTGAGTACTGGAGAGAGAATGAGTGAGTACTGGAGAGAAAGAGATAGAGAGTGAGTGGCGAAGAGAGAGAGTGAGTGCTGGGGAGAGAGGGAGAGAGTGAGAGAGTGCTGGAGAGAGAGAGAGTGAGCGAGTGCGGGAGAGAGAGAGAGTTGGAGACAGAGAGACAGAGAGAGAGCACGTGCTGGAGAGAGAGAGAGCGAGTGCCGGAGAGGGATAGATAGAGAGTGAGTGCTCGAGAGAGAGAGGTCGAGAGTGTGTGCTGGAGAGAGAGAGAGAGAGTGACTGCTGGAGAGAGAGAGATAGAGAGTGAGTGCTGGAGAGAGAGAGAGAGAGAGAGTGAGTGGTGGGGAGAAAGAGAGAATGAGTGCCGGAGAGTGAGAGAGTGAGTGCTGGATAAAGAGAATGAGTGAGTGCTGGAGAGAGAGCTAGAGAGTGAGTGCTGGAGAGAGAGAGAGAATGAGTGCTGGAGAGAGAGAGAGAGGGTGAGTGGTGGAGAGAGAGAGAGTGAGTAAGGACTGGGGAGAGAGAGATAAGAGAGTGAGTGCTGGAGAGAGAGAGTGAGTGGTGGGGAGAAAGAGAGAATGAGTGCTGGAGAGTGAGAGAATGAGTGCTGGATAAAGAGAATGAGTGAGTGCGGGAGAGAGAGAGAGTGTGAGTGCTGGAGAATGAGAGAGAGAGTGATTGGTGGAGAGTGAGAGATGGAGAGTGAGCCTGGAGAGAGAGAGATAGAGAGTGAGTGCTGGAGATGATGAGAGAGCGAGTGCTGGAGAGAGAGATAGAGAGTGAGTGCTGGAGATGGAGAGAGAGCGAGTGCTGGGGAGAGAGAGTGTGCTGGAGCTGGAGGGAGAGTGAGTGCTGGAGAGAGAGAGATAGAGACTGAGTGCTGGAGAGAGAGAGAGTGAGTGCTGGATGAAGAGAATGAGTGAGTGCTGGAGAGAGAAAGAGAGTGAGTGCTGGTCAGAGAGATAGGGAGTGAGTAATGGAGAGAGAGAGAGAGAGAGTGAGTAATGGAGAGAGAGAGATAGAGAGTGAGTGCTGGAGAGAGTGTGAGAGAGCGAGTGCTGGAGAGAAAGAGAGAATGAGTGCTGGAGAGAGAGTGAGCGAGAGCTGGACAGTGAGAAAGAGCAAGTGCTGGAGAAAGAGATAAAGAGTGAGTGCTGGAGAGAGAGAGGTCGAGAGTGTGTGCTGGAGAGAGAGAGAGAGAGTGACTGCTGGAGAGAGAGAGATAGAGAGTGAGTGCTGGAGAGAGAGAGAGAGAGAGAGTGAGTGGTGGGGGAGAAAGAGAGAATGAGTGCCGGAGAGTGAGAGAGTGAGTGCTGGATAAAGAGAATGAGTGAGTGCTGGAGAGAGAGCTAGAAAGTGAGTGCTGGAGAGAGAGAGAGAGTGAGTGCTGGAGAGAGAGAGAGAGGGTGAGTGGTGGAGAGAGAGAGAGTGAGTAAGGACTGGGGAGAGAGAGATAAGAGAGTGAGTGCTGGAGAGAGAGAGTGAGTGGTGGGGAGAAAGAGAGAATGAGTGCTGGAGAGTGAGAGAATGAGTGCTGGATAAAGAGAATGAGTGAGTGCGGGAGAGAGAGAGAGTGTGAGTGCTGGAGAAAGAGAGAGAGAGTGATTGGTGGAGAGTGAGAGATGGAGAGTGAGCCTGGAGAGAGAGAGATAGAGAGTGAGTGCTGGAGATGATGAGAGAGCGAGTGCTGGAGAGAGAGATAGAGAGTGAGTGCTGGAGATGGAGAGAGAGCGAGTGCTGGAGAGAGAGAGTGTGCTGGAGATGGAGGGAGAGTGAGTGCTGGAGAGAGAGAGATAGAGAGTGAGTGCTGGAGATGGAGGGAGAGTGAGTGCTGGAGAGAGAGAGATAGAGACTGAGTGCTGGAGAGACAGAGAGTGAGTGCTGGATGAAGAGAATGAGTGAGTGCTGGAGAGAGAAAGAGAGTGAGTGCTGGTCAGAGAGATAGGGAGTGAGTAATGGAGAGAGAGAGAGAGAGTGAGTAATGGAGAGAGAGAGATAGAGAGTGAGTGCTGGAGAGAGTGTGAGAGAGCGAGTGCTGGAGAGAAAGAGAGAATGAGTGCTGGAGAGAGAGTGAGAGTGAGTGGTAGGAGAGAAAGAGAGAATGAGTGCTGGAGAGTGAGAGATGGAGACTGAGTGCTGGAGAGAGAGAGAGATGGAGACTGAGTGCTGGAGAGAGAGAGATTGAGTGCTGGAGATGGAGAGAGAGCGAGTGCTGGAGAGAGAGAGTGTGCTGGAGATGGAGGGAGAGTGAGTGCTGGAGAGAGAGAGATAGAGACTGAGTGCTGGAGAGAGAGAGAGTAAGTGCTGGATGAAGAGAATGAGTGAGTGCTGGAGAGAGAAAGAGAGTGAGTGCTGGTCAGAGAGATAGGGAGTGAGTAATGGAGAGAGAGTGAGTGAGTAATGGAGAGAGAGAGATAGAGAGTGAGTGCTGGAGAGAGTGTGAGAGAGCGAGTGCTGGAGAGAAAGAGAGAATGAGTGCTGGAGAGAGAGTGAGCGAGTGCAGGACAGTGAGAAAGAGCAAGTGCTGGAGAGAGAGATAAAGAGTGAGTGCTGGAGAGAGAGATAGAGAGTGAGTGCTGCAGAGAGAGAGTGAGTAAGGACTGGGGAGAGAGAGATAAGAGAGAGAGTGCTGGAGAGAGAGAGAGAGAGAGAGAGTGAGTGGTAGGGAGAAAGAGAGAATGAGTGCTGGAGAGTGAGAGATGGAGAGTGAGTGGTGGAGAGAGAGAGAGATGGAGACTGAGTGCTGGAGAGAGAGAGATTGAGTGCTGGAGATGGAGAGAGAGCGAGTGCTGGAGAGAGACAGAGTGCTGGAGATGGAGGAAGAGCGAGTGCTGGAGAGAGAGATAGAGAGTGAGTGCTGGAGAGAGAGAGATAGAGACTGAGTGCTGGAGAGAGAGAGAGAGAGTGAGTGGTGGAGAGTGAGAGAAGGAGAGTGAGTCTGGAGAGAGAGAGATAGAGAGTGAGTGCTGGAGATGATGAGAGAGCGAATGTTGAAGAGAGAGAGTGTGCTGGAGATGGAGGGAGAGCGTGTGCTGGAGAGAGAGATAGAGAGTGAGTGCTGGAGAGAGAGATAGAGACTGAGTGCTGGAGAGAGAGAGAGTGAGTGCAGGATAAAGAGAATGAGTGAGTGCTGGGGAGAGAAAGATTTAGAGTGAGTGCTGGTGAGAGAGATAGGGAGTGAGTAATGGAGAGAGAGAGTGAGAGAGTGAGAGCGAGTGCTGGAGAGAAAGAGAGAGTGAGCGCTGGAGAGAGAGAGGGAGAGAGAGCGAGTGCTGGAGGTGGAGAGAGCAAGTGCTCGAGAGGGAATGATAGAGAGCGAGTGCTGGAGAGTGAATGCTGGTGGGAGAGATAGAGAGTGAGTGCGGGACAGGGAGAGCGAGTGGGTGCTGGCGACAGGGAGAGAGTGAGTGAGTACTGGAGAGAGAGAGAGAGAGAGTGAGTGCTGGAGAGAGAGAGAGAGCGAGTGAGTGGTGGAGAGTGAGAGATGGAGAGTGAGTCTGGATAGAGAGAGAGATAGAGAGTGAGTGCTGGAGATGATGAGAGACCGAATGCTGGAGAGAGAGAGAGTGAGTTGTGGAGATGGAGAGAGAGCGAGTGCTGGGGAGAGAGAGTGTGCTGGAGATGGAGGGAGAGCAAGTGCTGGAGAGAGAGATAGCGAGTGAGTGCTGGATAAAGAGAATGAGTGAGTGCTGGAGAGAGAAAGATAGAGAGTGAGTGCTGGTGAGAGAGATAGTGAACGTGTGCTGGTGAGGGAGAGAGAGAGAGTGCTGGAGAGGGAGACAGAGCGAGTGCTGTGGATTGAGAGAGAGCGAGTGCTGGAGAGGGGGAGATAGAGAGTCTGTGCTGGAGAGAGAGATAGAGAGTGAGTGCTGGAGAGGGAGTGATAGAGAGTGAATGCTGGAGAGTGAGTGCTGGAGTGTGAGTGCTGGAGAGTGAGTGCAGGAGATTGAGTGCTGGAGAATAACTGCTCGAGAGAGAGAGTTAGGGAGTGAGTGCTGGAGAGAGAGAGAGAAAGAGTGAGTGCTAGAGAGAGAGTAAGTGCTGGAGAGCGAGAGATAGTGAGTGAGTGGTGGAGAGAGAGTGAGTGCTGGTGAGAGAGATAGAGAGTGCATGGTGGAGTGAGAGAAAGAGAGTGAGTGCTGCAGGGAGAGAGAGTGAGTGAGGGCAGGAGAGAGAGTGAGTGAGTGAGGGCAGGAGAGAGAGTGAGTGAGGGAAGCAGAGAGAGAGTGAGTGAGGGCAGGAGGGAGAGAGTGAGTGAGGGCAGGAGAGAGAGAGTGAGTGAGGGCAGGAGAGAGAGTGAGTGAGGGCAGGAGAGAGAGTGAGTGAGGGCAGGAGAGAGAGAGTGAGTGAGGGCAGGAGAGAGAGTGAGTGAGGGCAGGAGAGAGAGAGTGAGTGAGGGCAGGAGAGATGGAGTGTGTGAGGGCAGGAGAGAGAGTGAGTGAGGGCAGGAGAGAGAGAGTGAGTGAGGGCAGGAGAGAGAGAGTGAGTGAGGGCAGGAGAAAGAGAGTGACTGAGGGTAGGAAAGAAAGAGATAGAGAGTGAGTGCTGGAGAGAGAGAGAGTGAATGCTGGATAAAGAGAATGTGAGTGCTGGAGAGAGAAAGGTAGAGAGTGAGTGCAGGTGAGAGAGATAGGGAGTGAGTAATGGAGAGAGACAGAGAGTGAGTGCTGAAGAGAGAGAGTGAGAGCGAGTGCTGGAGAGAGAGAGAGGGAGAGAGAGTGAATGCTGGAGAATTGGGAGAGCGAGTGCTTGAGAGGGAATTTTAGAGAGTGAGTGCTGGAGAGTGAATGCTGGTGGGAGAGATAGAGAGTGAGTGTGGGACAGGGAGAGCGAGTGGGTGCTGGGGAGAGGGAGAGAGTGAGTGAGTACTGGAGAGAGAGAGAGAGAGAGAGTGCTGCAAAGAGAGAGGGAGAGAGCGTGACTGCTGGAGAGGGAGAGAGAGCGAATGCTGGAGAGGGAGAGAGAGCGAGTGCTGGATAGGGAGAGATAGAGACTGAGTGCTGGAGAGATAGAGTGTGAGTGCTGGATAAAGAGAATGAGTGAGTGCTGGAGAGAGAGATAGAGAGTGAGTGCTGGAGAAAGAGAGAGAGAGTAAGTGCTGGGGAGAGAGAGAGAGGGAGAGATTGAATGGTGGAGAGAATGAGTACTGGGGAGAGAGAGAGAGTGAGCGAATGCTGGAGGGAAAGATAGAGAGCGAGTGCTCGAGAGAGAGGTAGAGAGTGAGTGCTGGAGAGAGAGATAGAGAGTGACTGCTGTCGAGGGAGAGAGAGTGAGAGCTGGAGAGAAAGCGACAATGCTGCACAGAGAGACTGAGTGTGTGCTGGAGAGAGAGAGAGCGAGTGCTGGGGAGAGAGAGAGAGGGAGAGATTGAATGGTGGAGAGAATGAGTACTGGGGAGAGAGAGAGAGTGAGCGAATGCTGGAGGGAAAGATAGAGAGCGAGTGCTCGAGAGAGAGGTAGAGAGTGAGTGCTGGAGAGAGAGATAGAGAGTGACTGCTGTCGAGGGAGAGAGAGTGAGAGCTGGAGAGAAAGCGACAATGCTGCACAGAGAGACTGAGTGTGTGCTGGAGAGAGAGAGAGCGAGTGCTGGAGAGAGAGAGAGAGTGAGTGCTGGAGGGAGAGAGAGTGAGTGAGGGCAGGAGAGAGAGAGTGGGTGAGGGCAGGAGAGAGGGTGAGTGAGGACAGGAGAGAGAGTGAGTGAGGGCAGGGGAGAGAGTGAGTGAGGGCAGGAGAGATAGAGTGAGTGAGGGCAGGAGAGAGAGAGTGAGTGAGGGCAGGAGAGAGAGAGTGAGTGAGGGAAGGAGAGAGAGAGATAGAGAGTGAGTGCTAGAAAGAGAGAGAGAGAATCGAGAGTGAGTGGTGGAGTGAGACAGAAAAGACTGAGTGGTGGAGGAGACAGAGTGTGAGTGCGGGAGAGGGAGAGAGTCTGAGTGCTGGAGTGAGAGAGATGGAGAGTGACTAGTGGAGAGAGGGAGTGAGTGCTGGGGAGAAAGGGAGAGAGAGATTGAATGCTGGAGAGAAAGAAAGAATGAGTGCTGGAGAGAGAGAGCGAGTGCTAGAGAGAAAGAGAGCATGACTGCTGGAGAGAGAGAGAGAGAGAGAGAGTGAGTGCTGGATAAAGAGAATGAGTGAGTGCTGGAGAGAGAGAGTGAGTGCAGGACAGAGAGTGAGTGCAGGAGAGAGAGAGAGAGTGAGTGCAGGAGAGAGAGTGAGCGAGTGCTGGTGAGGGAGAGAGAACGAGTGCTAGAGAGAAAGAGAGCTTGAGTGCTGGAGAGGGAGAGATAGAGAGTCAGTGCTGGAGAGAGAGAGAGTGAGTGCTGGAGAGGGAGAGAGAGCAAGTGCTGGAGATGGAGAGTGAGTGCTCGAGAGAGAGAGAAAGGGAGTGAGTGCTGGAGAGAGATTGAATGCAGGAGAGAGAGAGTGAGTGCTGGAGAGAGATAGAGAGTGAGTGCTGGAGAGAGAGATAGAGAGTGAGTGCTGGAGAGAGAGAGATAGAGAGTGAGTGCTAGAGAGAGAGAGAGAGCGAGTAAGGACTGGGGAGAGAGAGATAAGAGAGTGAGTGCTGGAGAGAGAGAGAGAGAGAGAGTGAGTGGTGTAGAGAGAGAGTCAGTGCCAGGGTGAAATAGAGAATGAGTGCTGGAGAGTGAGAGATGGAGAGTGAGTGCTGCAAGGAGAGAGAGATAGAGACTGAATGCTGGAGAGAGAGAGATTGAGTTCTGGAGATGGAGAAAGAGCGATTGCTGGAGAGAGAGAGTGTGCTGGAGATGGAGGGAGAGCGAGTGCTGGAGAGAGAGATAGAGAGTGAGTGCTGGAGCGAGAGCGATATAGACTGAGCGCTGGAGAGAGAGAGAGAGAGTGCTGGATAAAGAGAATGAGTGAGTGCTGGAGAGAGAAAGATAGAGAGCGAGTGCTGGTGAGAGAGAGAGTGAACGAGTGCTGGTGAGGGAGAGAGAGGGAGTGCTGGAGAGGGAGAGAGAGTGAGTGCTGCAGATGGAGAGAGAGCGAGTGCTGGAGAGAGAGAGAGTGAGTGGTGGAGATGGAGAGAGAGCGAGTGATGGAGAGAGAGAGTGTGCTGGAGATGGAGGGAGAGCAAGTGCTGGAGAGAGAGATAGCGAGTGAGTGCTGGATAAAGAGAATGAGTGAGTGCTGGAGAGAGAAAGATAGAGAGTGAGTGCTGGTGAGAGAGATAGTGAACGTGTGCTGGTGAGGGAGAGAGAGAGAGTGCTGGAGAGGGAGACAGAGCGAGTGCTGTGGATTGAGAGAGAGCGAGTGCTGGAGAGGGGGAGATAGAGAGTCTGTGCTGGAGAGAGAGATAGAGAGTGAGTGCTGGAGAGGGAGTGATAGAGAGTGAATGCTGGAGAGTGAGTGCTGGAGTGTGAGTGCTGGAGAATAAGTGCTCGAGAGAGAGAGTTAGGGAGTGAGTGCTGGAGAGAGAGAGAGAAAGAGTGAGTGCTAGAGAGAGAGTAAGTGCTGGAGAGCGAGAGATAGTGAGTGAGTGGTGGAGAGAGAGTGAGTGCTGGTGAGAGAGATAGAGAGTGCATGGTGGAGTGAGAGAAAGAGAGTGAGTGCTGCAGGGAGAGAGAGTGAGTGAGGGCAGGAGAGAGAGTGAGTGAGTGAGGGCAGGAGAGAGAGTGAGTGAGGGAAGCAGAGAGAGAGTGAGTGAGGGCAGGAGGGAGAGAGTGAGTGAGGGCAGGAGAGAGAGAGTGAGTGAGGGCAGGAGAGAGAGTGAGTGAGGGCAGGAGAGAGAGTGAGTGAGGGCAGGAGAGAGAGAGTGAGTGAGGGCAGGAGAGAGAGTGAGTGAGGGCAGGAGAGAGAGAGTGAGTGAGGGCAGGAGAGAGAGAGTGAGTGAGGGCAGGAGAGAGAGTGAGTGAGGGCAGGAGAGAGAGTGAGTGAGGGCAGGAGAGAGAGAGTGAGTGAGGGCAGGAGAGAGAGAGTGAGTGAGGGCAGGAGAAAGAGAGTGACTGAGGGTAGGAAAGAAAGAGATAGAGAGTGAGTGCTGGAGAGAGAGAGAGTGAATGCTGGATAAAGAGAATGTGAGTGCTGGAGAGAGAAAGGTAGAGAGTGAGTGCAGGTGAGAGAGATAGGGAGTGAGTAATGGAGAGAGACAGAGAGTGAGTGCTGAAGAGAGAGAGTGAGAGCGAGTGCTGGAGAGAGAGAGAGGGAGAGAGAGTGAATGCTGGAGAATTGGGAGAGCGAGTGCTTGAGAGGGAATTTTAGAGAGTGAGTGCTGGAGAGTGAATGCTGGTGGGAGAGATAGAGAGTGAGTGTGGGACAGGGAGAGCGAGTGGGTGCTGGGGAGAGGGAGAGAGTGAGTGAGTACTGGAGAGAGAGAGAGAGAGAGTGAGTGCTGGAGAGAGAGAGAGAGCGAGTGAGTGGTGGAGAGTGAGAGATGGAGAGTGAGTCTGGATAGAGAGAGAGATAGAGAGTGAGTGCTGGAGATGATGAGAGACCGAATGCTGGAGAGAGAGAGAGTGAGTTGTGGAGATGGAGAGAGAGCGAGTGCTGGGGAGAGAGAGTGTGCTGGAGATGGAGGGAGAGCAAGTGCTGGAGAGAGAGATAGCGAGTGAGTGCTGGATAAAGAGAATGAGTGAGTGCTGGAGAGAGAAAGATAGAGAGTGAGTGCTGGTGAGAGAGATAGTGAACGTGTGCTGGTGAGGGAGAGAGAGAGAGTGCTGGAGAGGGAGACAGAGCGAGTGCTGTGGATTGAGAGAGAGCGAGTGCTGGAGAGGGGGAGATAGAGAGTCTGTGCTGGAGAGAGAGATAGAGAGTGAGTGCTGGAGAGGGAGTGATAGAGAGTGAATGCTGGAGAGTGAGTGCTGGAGTGTGAGTGCTGGAGAGTGAGTGCAGGAGATTGAGTGCTGGAGAATAACTGCTCGAGAGAGAGAGTTAGGGAGTGAGTGCTGGAGAGAGAGAGAGAAAGAGTGAGTGCTAGAGAGAGAGTAAGTGCTGGAGAGCGAGAGATAGTGAGTGAGTGGTGGAGAGAGAGTGAGTGCTGGTGAGAGAGATAGAGAGTGCATGGTGGAGTGAGAGAAAGAGAGTGAGTGCTGCAGGGAGAGAGAGTGAGTGAGGGCAGGAGAGAGAGTGAGTGAGTGAGGGCAGGAGAGAGAGTGAGTGAGGGAAGCAGAGAGAGAGTGAGTGAGGGCAGGAGGGAGAGAGTGAGTGAGGGCAGGAGAGAGAGAGTGAGTGAGGGCAGGAGAGAGAGTGAGTGAGGGCAGGAGAGAGAGTGAGTGAGGGCAGGAGAGAGAGAGTGAGTGAGGGCAGGAGAGAGAGTGAGTGAGGGCAGGAGAGAGAGAGTGAGTGAGGGCAGGAGAGATGGAGTGTGTGAGGGCAGGAGAGAGAGTGAGTGAGGGCAGGAGAGAGAGAGTGAGTGAGGGCAGGAGAGAGAGAGTGAGTGAGGGCAGGAGAAAGAGAGTGACTGAGGGTAGGAAAGAAAGAGATAGAGAGTGAGTGCTGGAGAGAGAGAGAGTGAATGCTGGATAAAGAGAATGTGAGTGCTGGAGAGAGAAAGGTAGAGAGTGAGTGCAGGTGAGAGAGATAGGGAGTGAGTAATGGAGAGAGACAGAGAGTGAGTGCTGAAGAGAGAGAGTGAGAGCGAGTGCTGGAGAGAGAGAGAGGGAGAGAGAGTGAATGCTGGAGAATTGGGAGAGCGAGTGCTTGAGAGGGAATTTTAGAGAGTGAGTGCTGGAGAGTGAATGCTGGTGGGAGAGATAGAGAGTGAGTGTGGGACAGGGAGAGCGAGTGGGTGCTGGGGAGAGGGAGAGAGTGAGTGAGTACTGGAGAGAGAGAGAGAGAGAGAGTGCTGCAAAGAGAGAGGGAGAGAGCGTGACTGCTGGAGAGGGAGAGAGAGCGAATGCTGGAGAGGGAGAGAGAGCGAGTGCTGGATAGGGAGAGATAGAGACTGAGTGCTGGAGAGATAGAGTGTGAGTGCTGGATAAAGAGAATGAGTGAGTGCTGGAGAGAGAGATAGAGAGTGAGTGCTGGAGAAAGAGAGAGAGAGTAAGTGCTGGGGAGAGAGAGAGAGGGAGAGATTGAATGGTGGAGAGAATGAGTACTGGGGAGAGAGAGAGAGTGAGCGAATGCTGGAGGGAAAGATAGAGAGCGAGTGCTCGAGAGAGAGGTAGAGAGTGAGTGCTGGAGAGAGAGATAGAGAGTGACTGCTGTCGAGGGAGAGAGAGTGAGAGCTGGAGAGAAAGCGACAATGCTGCACAGAGAGACTGAGTGTGTGCTGGAGAGAGAGAGAGCGAGTGCTGGGGAGAGAGAGAGAGGGAGAGATTGAATGGTGGAGAGAATGAGTACTGGGGAGAGAGAGAGAGTGAGCGAATGCTGGAGGGAAAGATAGAGAGCGAGTGCTCGAGAGAGAGGTAGAGAGTGAGTGCTGGAGAGAGAGATAGAGAGTGACTGCTGTCGAGGGAGAGAGAGTGAGAGCTGGAGAGAAAGCGACAATGCTGCACAGAGAGACTGAGTGTGTGCTGGAGAGAGAGAGAGCGAGTGCTGGAGAGAGAGAGAGAGTGAGTGCTGGAGGGAGAGAGAGTGAGTGAGGGCAGGAGAGAGAGAGTGGGTGAGGGCAGGAGAGAGGGTGAGTGAGGACAGGAGAGAGAGTGAGTGAGGGCAGGGGAGAGAGTGAGTGAGGGCAGGAGAGATAGAGTGAGTGAGGGCAGGAGAGAGAGAGTGAGTGAGGGCAGGAGAGAGAGAGTGAGTGAGGGAAGGAGAGAGAGAGATAGAGAGTGAGTGCTAGAAAGAGAGAGAGAGAATCGAGAGTGAGTGGTGGAGTGAGACAGAAAAGACTGAGTGGTGGAGGAGACAGAGTGTGAGTGCGGGAGAGGGAGAGAGTCTGAGTGCTGGAGTGAGAGAGATGGAGAGTGACTAGTGGAGAGAGGGAGTGAGTGCTGGGGAGAAAGGGAGAGAGAGATTGAATGCTGGAGAGAAAGAAAGAATGAGTGCTGGAGAGAGAGAGCGAGTGCTAGAGAGAAAGAGAGCATGACTGCTGGAGAGAGAGAGAGAGAGAGAGAGTGAGTGCTGGATAAAGAGAATGAGTGAGTGCTGGAGAGAGAGAGTGAGTGCAGGACAGAGAGTGAGTGCAGGAGAGAGAGAGAGAGTGAGTGCAGGAGAGAGAGTGAGCGAGTGCTGGTGAGGGAGAGAGAACGAGTGCTAGAGAGAAAGAGAGCTTGAGTGCTGGAGAGGGAGAGATAGAGAGTCAGTGCTGGAGAGAGAGAGAGTGAGTGCTGGAGAGGGAGAGAGAGCAAGTGCTGGAGATGGAGAGTGAGTGCTCGAGAGAGAGAGAAAGGGAGTGAGTGCTGGAGAGAGATTGAATGCAGGAGAGAGAGAGTGAGTGCTGGAGAGAGATAGAGAGTGAGTGCTGGAGAGAGAGATAGAGAGTGAGTGCTGGAGAGAGAGAGATAGAGAGTGAGTGCTAGAGAGAGAGAGAGAGCGAGTAAGGACTGGGGAGAGAGAGATAAGAGAGTGAGTGCTGGAGAGAGAGAGAGAGAGAGAGTGAGTGGTGTAGAGAGAGAGTCAGTGCCAGGGTGAAATAGAGAATGAGTGCTGGAGAGTGAGAGATGGAGAGTGAGTGCTGCAAGGAGAGAGAGATAGAGACTGAATGCTGGAGAGAGAGAGATTGAGTTCTGGAGATGGAGAAAGAGCGATTGCTGGAGAGAGAGAGTGTGCTGGAGATGGAGGGAGAGCGAGTGCTGGAGAGAGAGATAGAGAGTGAGTGCTGGAGCGAGAGCGATATAGACTGAGCGCTGGAGAGAGAGAGAGAGAGTGCTGGATAAAGAGAATGAGTGAGTGCTGGAGAGAGAAAGATAGAGAGCGAGTGCTGGTGAGAGAGAGAGTGAACGAGTGCTGGTGAGGGAGAGAGAGGGAGTGCTGGAGAGGGAGAGAGAGTGAGTGCTGCAGATGGAGAGAGAGCGAGTGCTGGAGAGAGAGAGAGTGAGTGGTGGAGATGGAGAGAGAGCGAGTGATGGAGAGAGAGAGTGTGCTGGAGATGGAGGGAGAGCAAGTGCTGGAGAGAGAGATAGCGAGTGAGTGCTGGATAAAGAGAATGAGTGAGTGCTGGAGAGAGAAAGATAGAGAGTGAGTGCTGGTGAGAGAGATAGTGAACGTGTGCTGGTGAGGGAGAGAGAGAGAGTGCTGGAGAGGGAGACAGAGCGAGTGCTGTGGATTGAGAGAGAGCGAGTGCTGGAGAGGGGGAGATAGAGAGTCTGTGCTGGAGAGAGAGATAGAGAGTGAGTGCTGGAGAGGGAGTGATAGAGAGTGAATGCTGGAGAGTGAGTGCTGGAGTGTGAGTGCTGGAGAATAAGTGCTCGAGAGAGAGAGTTAGGGAGTGAGTGCTGGAGAGAGAGAGAGAAAGAGTGAGTGCTAGAGAGAGAGTAAGTGCTGGAGAGCGAGAGATAGTGAGTGAGTGGTGGAGAGAGAGTGAGTGCTGGTGAGAGAGATAGAGAGTGCATGGTGGAGTGAGAGAAAGAGAGTGAGTGCTGCAGGGAGAGAGAGTGAGTGAGGGCAGGAGAGAGAGTGAGTGAGTGAGGGCAGGAGAGAGAGTGAGTGAGGGAAGCAGAGAGAGAGTGAGTGAGGGCAGGAGGGAGAGAGTGAGTGAGGGCAGGAGAGAGAGAGTGAGTGAGGGCAGGAGAGAGAGTGAGTGAGGGCAGGAGAGAGAGTGAGTGAGGGCAGGAGAGAGAGAGTGAGTGAGGGCAGGAGAGAGAGTGAGTGAGGGCAGGAGAGAGAGAGTGAGTGAGGGCAGGAGAGAGAGAGTGAGTGAGGGCAGGAGAGAGAGTGAGTGAGGGCAGGAGAGAGAGTGAGTGAGGGCAGGAGAGAGAGAGTGAGTGAGGGCAGGAGAGAGAGAGTGAGTGAGGGCAGGAGAAAGAGAGTGACTGAGGGTAGGAAAGAAAGAGATAGAGAGTGAGTGCTGGAGAGAGAGAGAGTGAATGCTGGATAAAGAGAATGTGAGTGCTGGAGAGAGAAAGGTAGAGAGTGAGTGCAGGTGAGAGAGATAGGGAGTGAGTAATGGAGAGAGACAGAGAGTGAGTGCTGAAGAGAGAGAGTGAGAGCGAGTGCTGGAGAGAGAGAGAGGGAGAGAGAGTGAATGCTGGAGAATTGGGAGAGCGAGTGCTTGAGAGGGAATTTTAGAGAGTGAGTGCTGGAGAGTGAATGCTGGTGGGAGAGATAGAGAGTGAGTGTGGGACAGGGAGAGCGAGTGGGTGCTGGGGAGAGGGAGAGAGTGAGTGAGTACTGGAGAGAGAGAGAGAGAGAGAGAGTGCTGCAAAGAGAGAGGGAGAGAGCGTGAGTGCTGGAGAGGGAGAGAGAGCGAATGCTGGAGAGGGAGAGAGAGCGAGTGCTGGATAGGGAGAGATAGCGAGTGCTGGAGAGGGAGAGATAGAGACTGAGTGCTGGAGAGATAGAGTGTGAGTGCTGGATAAAGAGAATGAGTGAGTGCTGGAGAGAGAGATAGAGAGTGAGTGCTGGAGAGTGAATGCTGGTGGGAGAGATAGAGAGTGAGTGTGGGACAGGGAGAGCGAGTGGGTGCTGGGGAGAGGGAGAGAGTGAGTGAGTACTGGAGAGAGAGAGAGAGAGAGAGAGTGCTGCAAAGAGAGAGGGAGAGAGCGTGAGTGCTGGAGAGGGAGAGAGAGCGAATGCTGGAGAGGGAGAGAGAGCGAGTGCTGGATAGGGAGAGATAGCGAGTGCTGGAGAGGGAGAGATAGAGACTGAGTGCTGGAGAGATAGAGTGTGAGTGCTGGATAAAGAGAATGAGTGAGTGCTGGAGAGAGAGATAGAGAGTGAGTGCTGGAGAAAGAGAGAGAGAGTAAGTGCTGGGGAGAGAGAGAGAGGGAGAGATTGAATGGTGGAGAGAATGAGTACTGGGGAGAGAGAGAGAGTGAGCGAATGCTGGAGGGAAAGATAGAGAGCGAGTGCTCGAGAGAGAGGTAGAGAGTGAGTGCTGGAGAGAGAGATAGAGAGTGACTGCTGTCGAGGGAGAGAGAGTGAGAGCTGGAGAGAAAGCGACAATGCTGCACAGAGAGACTGAGTGTGTGCTGGAGAGAGAGAGAGCGAGTGCTGGGGAGAGAGAGAGAGGGAGAGATTGAATGGTGGAGAGAATGAGTACTGGGGAGAGAGAGAGAGTGAGCGAATGCTGGAGGGAAAGATAGAGAGCGAGTGCTCGAGAGAGAGGTAGAGAGTGAGTGCTGGAGAGAGAGATAGAGAGTGACTGCTGTCGAGGGAGAGAGAGTGAGAGCTGGAGAGAAAGCGACAATGCTGCACAGAGAGACTGAGTGTGTGCTGGAGAGAGAGAGAGCGAGTGCTGGAGAGAGAGAGAGAGTGAGTGCTGGAGGGAGAGAGAGTGAGTGAGGGCAGGAGAGAGAGAGTGGGTGAGGGCAGGAGAGAGGGTGAGTGAGGACAGGAGAGAGAGTGAGTGAGGGCAGGGGAGAGAGTGAGTGAGGGCAGGAGAGATAGAGTGAGTGAGGGCAGGAGAGAGAGAGTGAGTGAGGGCAGGAGAGAGAGAGTGAGTGAGGGAAGGAGAGAGAGAGATAGAGAGTGAGTGCTAGAAAGAGAGAGAGAGAATCGAGAGTGAGTGGTGGAGTGAGACAGAAAAGACTGAGTGGTGGAGGAGACAGAGTGTGAGTGCGGGAGAGGGAGAGAGTCTGAGTGCTGGAGTGAGAGAGATGGAGAGTGACTAGTGGAGAGAGGGAGTGAGTGCTGGGGAGAAAGGGAGAGAGAGATTGAATGCTGGAGAGAAAGAAAGAATGAGTGCTGGAGAGAGAGAGCGAGTGCTAGAGAGAAAGAGAGCATGACTGCTGGAGAGAGAGAGAGAGAGAGAGAGTGAGTGCTGGATAAAGAGAATGAGTGAGTGCTGGAGAGAGAGAGTGAGTGCAGGACAGAGAGTGAGTGCAGGAGAGAGAGAGAGAGTGAGTGCAGGAGAGAGAGTGAGCGAGTGCTGGTGAGGGAGAGAGAACGAGTGCTAGAGAGAAAGAGAGCTTGAGTGCTGGAGAGGGAGAGATAGAGAGTCAGTGCTGGAGAGAGAGAGAGTGAGTGCTGGAGAGGGAGAGAGAGCAAGTGCTGGAGATGGAGAGTGAGTGCTCGAGAGAGAGAGAAAGGGAGTGAGTGCTGGAGAGAGATTGAATGCAGGAGAGAGAGAGTGAGTGCTGGAGAGAGATAGAGAGTGAGTGCTGGAGAGAGAGATAGAGAGTGAGTGCTGGAGAGAGAGAGATAGAGAGTGAGTGCTAGAGAGAGAGAGAGAGCGAGTAAGGACTGGGGAGAGAGAGATAAGAGAGTGAGTGCTGGAGAGAGAGAGAGAGAGAGAGTGAGTGGTGTAGAGAGAGAGTCAGTGCCAGGGTGAAATAGAGAATGAGTGCTGGAGAGTGAGAGATGGAGAGTGAGTGCTGCAAGGAGAGAGAGATAGAGACTGAATGCTGGAGAGAGAGAGATTGAGTTCTGGAGATGGAGAAAGAGCGATTGCTGGAGAGAGAGAGTGTGCTGGAGATGGAGGGAGAGCGAGTGCTGGAGAGAGAGATAGAGAGTGAGTGCTGGAGCGAGAGCGATATAGACTGAGCGCTGGAGAGAGAGAGAGAGAGTGCTGGATAAAGAGAATGAGTGAGTGCTGGAGAGAGAAAGATAGAGAGCGAGTGCTGGTGAGAGAGAGAGTGAACGAGTGCTGGTGAGGGAGAGAGAGGGAGTGCTGGAGAGGGAGAGAGAGTGAGTGCTGCAGATGGAGAGAGAGCGAGTGCTGGAGAGAGAGAGAGTGAGTGGTGGAGAGTGAGAGATGGAGACTGAGTCTGGAGAGAGAGAGAGAGAGTGAGTGCTGGAGATGGAGAGAGAGCGAGTGCTGGAGAGAGAGAGTGTGCTGGAGATGGAGGGAGAGCGAGTGCTGGAGAGAGAGATAGAGAGTGAGTGCTGGAGAGTGAGCAATAGAGACTGCGCGCTGGAGAGAGAGAGAGAGTGAGTGCTGGATAAAGAGAATGAGTGAGTGCTGGAGAGAGAAAGATAGAGAGCGAGTGCTGGTGAGAGGGAGAGAGAGCGAGTGCTGGAGGTGGAGAGAGCAAGTGCTCGAGAGGGAATGATAGAGAGCGAGTGCTGGAGAGTGAATGCTGGTGGGAGAGATAGAGAGTGAGTGCGGGACAGGGAGAGCGAGTGGGTGCTGGCGACAGGGAGAGAGTGAGTGAGTACTGGAGAGAGAGAGAGAGAGAGTGAGTGCTGGAGAGAGAGAGAGAGCGAGTGAGTGGTGGAGAGTGAGAGATGGAGAGTGAGTCTGGATAGAGAGAGAGATAGAGAGTGAGTGCTGGAGATGATGAGAGACCGAATGCTGGAGAGAGAGAGAGTGAGTTGTGGAGATGGAGAGAGAGCGAGTGCTGGGGAGAGAGAGTGTGCTGGAGATGGAGGGAGAGCAAGTGCAGGTTTGAGAGATAGGGAGTGAGTAATGGAGAGAGACAGAGAGTGAGTGCTGAAGAGAGAGAGTGAGAGCGAGTGCTGGAGAGAGAGAGGGAGAGAGAGTGAGTGCTGGAGAATTGGGAGAGCGAGTGCTTGAGAGGGAATTTTAGAGAGTGAGTGCAGGTGAGAGAGATAGGGAGTGAGTAATGGAGAGAGAGAGTGAGAGCGAGTGCTGGAGAGAAAGAGAGAGTGAGCACTGGAGAGAGAGAGGGAGAGAGAGCGAGTGCTGGAGATGGAGAGAGCGAGTGCTCGAGAGGGAATGATAGAGAGCGAGTGCTGGAGAGTGAATGCTGGTGGGAGAGATAGAGAGTGAGAGTGGGACAGGGAGAGCGCGTGGGTGCTGGGGAGAGGGAGAGAGTGAGTGAGTACTGGAGAGAGAGAGAGAGAGAGTGCTGCAAAGAGAGAGGGAGAGAGCATGAGTGCTGGAGCTGGAGAGAGAGCGAATGCTGGAGAGGGAGAGAGAGCGAGTGCTGGAGAGGGAGAGATAGAGACTGAGTGCTGGAGAGATAGAGTGTGAGTGCTGGATAAAGAGAATGAGTGAGTGCTGGAGAGAGAGAGAGAGAGTAAGTGCTGGGGAGAGAGAGAGAGGGAGAGATTGAATGGTGGAGAGAATGAGTACTGGGGAGAGAGAGAGAGTGAGCGAATGCTGGAGGGAAAGATAGAGAGCGAGTGCTCGAGAGAGAGGTAGAGAGTGAGTGCTGGAGAGAGAGATAGAGAGTGACTGCTGTCGAGGGAGAGAGAGTGAGAGCTGGAGAGAAAGCGACAATGCTGCACAGAGAGACTGAGTGTGTGCTGGAGAGAGAGAGAGCGAGTGCTGGAGAGAGAGAGAGAGTGAGTGCTGGAGGGAGAGAGAGTGAGTGAGGGCAGGAGAGAGAGAGTGGGTGAGGGCAGGAGAGAGGGTGAGTGAGGACAGGAGAGAGTGAGTGAGGGCAGGGGAGAGAGTGAGTGAGGGCAGGAGAGATAGAGTGAGTGAGGGCAGGAGAGAGAGAGTGAGTGAGGGCAGGAGCGAGAGAGTGAGTGAAGGCAGGAGAGAGAGAGTGAGTGAGGGAAGGAGAGAGAGAGATAGAGAGTGAGTGCTAGAAAGAGAGAGAGAGAATCGAGAGTGAGTGGTGGAGTGAGACAGAAAAGACTGAGTGGTGGAGGAGACAGAGTGTGAGTGCGGGAGAGGGAGAGAGTCTGAGTGCTGGAGTGAGAGAGATGGAGAGTGACTAGTGGAGAGAGGGAGTGAGTGCTGGGGAGAAAGGGAGAGAGAGATTGAATGCTGGAGAGAAAGAAAGAATGAGTGCTGGAGAGAGAGAACGAGTGCTAGAGAGAAAGAGAGCATGACTGCTGGAGAGAGAGAGAGAGAGAGAGAGTGAGTGCTGGATAAAGAGAATGAGTGAGTGCTGGAGAGAGAGAGTGAGTGCAGGACAGAGAGTGAGTGCAGGAGAGAGAGAGAGAGTGAGTGCAGGAGAGAGAGTGAGCGAGTGCTGGTGAGGGAGAGAGAACGAGTGCTAGAGAGAAAGAGAGCTTGAGTGCTGGAGAGGGAGAGATAGAGAGTCAGTGCTGGAGAGAGAGAGAGTGAGTGCTGGAGAGGGAGAGAGAGCAAGTGCTGGAGATGGAGAGTGAGTGCTCGAGAGAGAGAGAAAGGGAGTGAGTGCTGGAGAGAGATTGAATGCAGGAGAGAGAGAGTGAGTGCTGGAGAGAGAGATAGAGAGTGAGTGCTGGAGCGAGAGCGATATAGACTGAGCGCTGGAGAGAGAGAGAGAGTGCTGGATAAAGAGAATGAGTGAGTGCTGGAGAGAGAAAGATAGAGAGCGAGTGCTGGTGAGAGAGAGAGTGAACGAGTGCTGGTGAGGGAGAGAGAGGGAGTGCTGGAGAGGGAGAGAGAGCGAGTGCTGCAGATGGAGAGAGAGCGAGTGCTGGAGAGAGAGAGAGTGAGTGGTGGAGAGTGAGAGATGGAGAGTGAGTCTGGAGAGAGAGAGATAGAGAGTGAGTGCTGGAGATGGAGAGAGAGCGAGTGCTGGAGAGAGAGAGTGTGCTGGAGATGGAGGGAGAGCGAGTGCTGGAGAGAGAGATAGAGAGTGAGTGCTGGAGAGTGAGCGATAGAGACTGCGCGCTGGAGAGAGAGAGAGAGAGTGAGTGCTGGATAAAGAGAATGAGTGAGTGCTGGAGAGAGAAAGATAGAGAGCGAGTGCTGGTGAGAGAGAGAGAGAACGAGTGCTGGTGAGGGAGAGAGAGCGAGTGCTGGAGAGGGAGAGAGAGCGAGTGCTGTAGATGGAGAGAGAGTGAGTGCTGGAGAGTGAGTGCTGGAGTGTGAGAGAAGGAGAGTGAGTGCTGGAGAGTGTGAGATGGAGAGTGAGTGCTCGAGAGAGAGAGAGTGAGTGCTGGAGGGAAAGATAGAGAGTGAGTGCTCGAGAGAGAGGTAGAGAGTGAGTGCTGGAGAGAGAGATAGAGAGTGACTGCTGTCGAGGGAGAGAGAGTGAGAGCTGGAGAGAAAGCGACAATGCTGCACAGAGAGACTGAGTGTGTGCTGGAGAGAGAGAGAGCGAGTGCTGGGGAGAGAGAGAGAGGGAGAGATTGAATGGTGGAGAGAATGAGTACTGGGGAGAGAGAGAGAGTGAGCGAATGCTGGAGGGAAAGATAGAGAGCGAGTGCTCGAGAGAGAGGTAGAGAGTGAGTGCTGGAGAGAGAGATAGAGAGTGACTGCTGTCGAGGGAGAGAGAGTGAGAGCTGGAGAGAAAGCGACAATGCTGCACAGAGAGACTGAGTGTGTGCTGGAGAGAGAGAGAGCGAGTGCTGGAGAGAGAGAGAGAGTGAGTGCTGGAGGGAGAGAGAGTGAGTGAGGGCAGGAGAGAGAGAGTGGGTGAGGGCAGGAGAGAGGGTGAGTGAGGACAGGAGAGAGAGTGAGTGAGGGCAGGGGAGAGAGTGAGTGAGGGCAGGAGAGATAGAGTGAGTGAGGGCAGGAGAGAGAGAGTGAGTGAGGGCAGGAGCGAGAGAGTGAGTGAAGGCAGGAGAGAGAGAGTGAGTGAGGGAAGGAGAGAGAGAGATAGAGAGTGAGTGCTAGAAAGAGAGAGAGAGAATCGAGAGTGAGTGGTGGAGTGAGACAGAAAAGACTGAGTGGTGGAGGAGACAGAGTGTGAGTGCGGGAGAGGGAGAGAGTCTGAGTGCTGGAGTGAGAGAGATGGAGAGTGACTAGTGGAGAGAGGGAGTGAGTGCTGGGGAGAAAGGGAGAGAGAGATTGAATGCTGGAGAGAAAGAAAGAATGAGTGCTGGAGAGAGAGAGCGAGTGCTAGAGAGAAAGAGAGCATGACTGCTGGAGAGAGAGAGAGAGAGAGAGAGTGAGTGCTGGATAAAGAGAATGAGTGAGTGCTGGAGAGAGAGAGTGAGTGCAGGACAGAGAGTGAGTGCAGGAGAGAGAGAGAGAGTGAGTGCAGGAGAGAGAGTGAGCGAGTGCTGGTGAGGGAGAGAGAACGAGTGCTAGAGAGAAAGAGAGCTTGAGTGCTGGAGAGGGAGAGATAGAGAGTCAGTGCTGGAGAGAGAGAGAGTGAGTGCTGGAGAGGGAGAGAGAGCAAGTGCTGGAGATGGAGAGTGAGTGCTCGAGAGAGAGAGATAGAGAGTGAATGCTGGAGAGAGAGAGAGAGAGAGTGAGTGGTGTAGAGAGAGAGTCAGTGCCGGGGTGAAATAGAGACTGAGTGCTGGAGAGTGAGAGATGGAGAGTGAGTGCTGCAAGGAGAGAGAGATAGAGACTGAATGCTGGAGAGAGAGTGTTTGAGTTCTGGAGATGGAGAGAGAGCGATTGCTGGAGAGAGAGAGTGTGCTGGAGATGGAGGGAGAGCGAGTGCTGGAGAGAGAGATAGAGAGTGAGTGCTGGAGCGAGAGCGATATAGACTGAGTGCTGGAGAGAGAGAGAGAGAGTGCTGGATAAAGAGAATGAGTGAGTGCTGGAGAGAGAAAGATAGAGAGCAAGTGCTGGTGAGAAAGAGAGTGAACGAGTGCTGGTGAGGGAGAGAGAGGGAGTGCTGGAGAGGGAGAGAGAGTGAGTGCTGCAGATGGAGAGAGAGCGAGTGCTGGAGAGAGAGAGAGTGAGTGGTGGAGAGTGAGAGATGGAGACTGAGTGCTGGAGAGAGAGAGTGAGTGGTGGAGAGAGAGAGATAGAGAGTGAGTCTGGAGAGAGAGAGATAGAGAGTGAGTGCTGGAGATAATGAGAGAGCGAGTGCTGGAGAGAGAGAGTGTGCTGGAGATGGGGGGAGAGTGAGGGCTGGAGAGAGAGAGATAGAGACTGAGTGCTGGAGAGAGAGAGAGTAAGTGCTGGATGAAGAGAATGAGTGAGTGCTGGAGAGAGAAAGAGAGTGAGTGCTGGTCAGAGAGATAGGGAGTGAGTAATGGAGAGAGAGAGAGTGAGTAATGGAGAGAGATAGAGAGTGAGTGCTGGAGAGAGTGTGAGAGAGCGAGTGCTGGAGAGAAAGAGAGAATGAGTGCTGGAGAGAGAGTGAGCGAGTGCTGGACAGTGAGAAAGAGCAAGTGCTGGAGAGAGAGATAGAGAGTGAGTGCTGCAGAGAGAGAGTGAGTAAGGACTGGGGAGAGAGAGATAAGAGAAAGAGTGCTGGAGAGAGAGAGAGAGAGAGAGAGTGAGTGGTAGGGAGAAAGAGAGAATGAGTGCTGGAGAGTGAGAGATGGAGAGTGAGTGGTGGAGAGAGAGAGAGATGGAGACTGAGTGCTGGAGAGAGAGAGATTGAGTGCTGGAGATGGAGAGAGAGCGAGTGCTGGAGAGAGAGACTGCTGGAGATGGAGGAAGAGCGAGTGCTGGAGAGAGAGATAGAGAGTGAGTGCTGGAGAGAGAGAGATAGAGACTGAGTGCTGGAGAGAGAGAGAGAGAGAGAGTGAGTGGTGGAGAGTGAGAGAAGGAGAGTGAGTCTGGAGAGAGAGAGATAGAGAGTGAGTGCTGGAGATGATGAGAGAGCGAGTGCTGGAGAGAGATAGTGTGCTGGAGATGGAGGGAGAGCGTGTGCTGGAGAGAGAGATAGAGAGTGAGTGCTGGAGAGAGAGAGATAGAGACTGAGTGCTGGAGAGAGAGAGAGTGAACGTGTGCTGGTGAGGGAGAGAGAGAGAGTGCTGGAGAGGGAGACAGAGCGAGTGCTGTGGATTGAGAGAGAGCAAGTGCTGGAGAGGGAGAGATAGAGAGTCTGTGCTGGAGAGAGAGATAGAGAGTGAGTGCTGGAGAGGGAGTGATAGAGAGTGAATGCTGGAGAGTGAGTGCTGGAGTGTGAGTGCTGGAGAGTGAGTGCAGGAGATTGAGTGCTGGAGAATAAGTGCTCGAGAGAGAGAGTTAGGGAGTGAGTGCTGGAGAGAGAGAGAGAAAGAGTGAGTGCTAGAGAGAGAGTAAGTGCTGGAGAGCGAGAGATAGTGAGTGAGTGGTGGAGAGAGAGTGAGTGCTGGTGAGAGAGATAGAGAGTGCATGGTGGAGTGAGAGAAAGAGAGTGAGTGCTGCAGGGAGAGAGAGTGAGTGAGGGCGGAGAGAGAGTGAGTGAGTGAGGGCAGGAGAGAGAGTGAGTGAGGGAAGCAGAGAGAGAGTGAGTGAGGGCAGGAGGGAGAGAGTGAGTGAGGGCAGGAGAGAGAGAGTGAGTGAGGGCAGGAGAGAGAGTGAGTGAGGGCAGGAGAGAGAGTGAGTGAGGGCAGGAGAGAGAGAGTGAGTGAGGGCAGGAGAGAGAGTGAGTGAGGGCAGGAGAGAGAGAGTGAGTGAGGGCAGGAGAGAGAGTGAGTGAGGGCAGGAGAGAGAGAGTGAGTGAGGGCAGGAGAGAGAGAGTGAGTGAGGGCAGGAGAAAGAGAGTGACTGAGGGTAGGAAAGAAAGAGATAGAGAGTGAGTGCTGGAGAGAGAGAGAGTGAATGCTGGATAAAGAGAATGTGAGTGCTGGAGAGAGAAAGGTAGAGAGTGAGTGCAGGTGAGAGAGATAGGGAGTGAGTAATGGAGAGAGACAGAGAGTGAGTGCTGAAGAGAGAGAGTGAGAGCGAGTGCTGGAGAGAGAGAGGGAGAGAGAGCGAGTGCTGGAGAATTGGGAGAGCGAGTGCTTGAGAGGGAATGATAGAGAGTGAGTGCTGGAGAGTGAATGCTGGTGGGAGAGATAGAGAGTGAGTGTGGGACAGGGAGAGCGAGTGGGTGCTGGGGAGAGGGAGAGAGTGAGTGAGTACTGGAGAGAGAGAGAGAGAGAGAGAGTGCTGCAAAGAGAGAGGGAGAGAGCGTGAGTGCTGGAGAGGGAGAGAGAGCGAATGCTGGAGAGGGAGAGAGAGCGAGTGCTGGATAGGGAGAGATAGCGAGTGCTGGAGAGGGAGAGATAGCGAGTGCTGGAGAGGGAGAGATAGAGACTGAGTGCTGGAGAGATAGAGTGTGAGTGCTGGATAAAGAGAATGAGTGAGTGCTGGAGAGAGAGATAGAGAGTGAGTGCTGGAGAAAGAGAGAGAGAGTAAGTGCTGGGGAGAGAGAGAGAGGGAGAGATTGAATGGTGGAGAGAATGAGTACTGGGGAGAGAGAGAGTGAGCGAATGCTGGAGGGAAAGATAGAGAGCGAGTGCTCGAGAGAGAGGTAGAGAGTGAGTGCTGGAGAGAGAGATAGAGAGTGACTGCTGTCGAGGGAGAGAGAGTGAGAGCTGGAGAGAAAGCGACAATGCTGCACAGAGAGACTGAGTGTGTGCTGGAGAGAGAGAGAGCGAGTGCTGGGGAGAGAGAGAGAGGGAGAGATTGAATGGTGGAGAGAATGAGTACTGGGGAGAGAGAGAGAGTGAGCGAATGCTGGAGGGAAAGATAGAGAGCGAGTGCTCGAGAGAGAGGTAGAGAGTGAGTGCTGGAGAGAGAGATAGGGAGTGAGTAATGGAGAGAGAGAGTGAGAGTGAGTGCTGGAGAGTGAATGCTGGTGGGAGAGATAGAGAGTGAGTGCGGGACAGGGAGAGTGGGTGGGTGCTGGGGAGAGGGAGAGAGTGAGTGAGTACTGGAGAGTGAGAGAAATAGTGAGTGAGTGGTGGAGAGAAAGATAGAGAGTGACTGCTGACGAGGGAGAGAGAGTGAAAGCTGGAGACAAAGAGACAATGCTGCACAGAGAGACTGAGTGAGTGCTGGAGAGAGAGAGATAGAGAGTGAGTGGTGGAGAGAAAGATAGAGAGTGACTGCTGGCGAGGGAGAGAGAGTGAAAGCTGGAGAGAAAGAGACAATGCTGCACAGAGAGAGTGCTGGAGAGAGAGAGATAGAGAGTGAGTGCTGGAGGGAGAGAGAGTTAGTGGTGGAGAGAGAGAGAGTGAGTGAAGGCAGGAGAGAGAGTGAGTGAGGGCAGGAGAGAGACATTGAGTGACGGCAGGAGAGAGAGAGTGAGTGAGGGCAGGAGAGAGAGAGTGAGTGAGGGCAGGAGAGAGAGAGATAGAGAGTGAGTGCTAGAAAGAGAGAGAGAATCGAGAGTGAGTGGTGGAGTGAGACAGAAGAGAGTGAGTGGTAGAGGAGGGGTGTGCTGGCGAAGGAGACAGAGCGTGAGTGCGAGTGAGGGAGAGAGTCTGAGTGCTGGAGAGAGAGAGATGGAGAGTGACTAGTGGAGAGAGGGACTGAGTGCTGGGGTGACAGGGAGAGAGAGATTGAATGCTGGAGAGAAAGAGAGAATGTGTGCTGGAGAGAGAGTGAGAGAGCGAGTGCTGGAGAGAAAGAGAGAGTGAGTGCTGGAGAGAGAGAGAGTGAGCGAGCGCTGGAGAGAGAGAGATAGAGTGTGAGTGCTGGAGAGAGAGAGAATGTGTGCTGGAGAGAGAGTGAGAGAGCGAGTGCTGGAGAGAAAGAGAGAGTGAGTGCTGGAGAGAGAGAGAGTGAGCGAGCGCTGGAGAGAGAGAGATAGAGTGTGAGTGCTGGAGAGAGTAAGTAAGGACTAGGTAGAGAGAGATAAGGGAGAGAATGCTGGAGAGAGAGAGAGAGTGAGTGGTGGGGAGAAAGAGAGAATGAGTGCTGGAGAGAGAGAGAGATAGACACTGAGTGCTGGAGAGAGAGAGAGATAGAGACTGAGTGCTGGAGAGAAAGAGAGTGAGTGCTGGATAAAAAGAAGGAGTGAGTGCTGGAGAGAGAAAGATAGAGAGTGAGTGCTGGTGAGAGAGAGAGTGAACGAGTGCTGGAGAGAAAGAGAGAATGAGTGCTGGAGAGAGAGAGAGTGAGCGAGTGCTGGAGAGGGAGAAAGAGCAAGTGCTGGAGAGAGAGATAAAGAGTGAGTGCTGGAGAGAGAGATAGAGAGTGAGTGCTGGAGAGAGTGAGTAAGGACTGGGGAGAGAGAGATAAGAGAGAGAGTGCTGGAGAGAGAGAGTGAGTGCTGGATAAATAGAATGAGTGAGTGCTAGAGAGAGAGATAGAGAGTGAGTGCTGGACAGAGAGAGAGAGTGAGTGGTGGAGAGTGAGAGAAGGAGAGTGAGTCTGGAGAGAGAGAGATAGAGAGTGAGTGCTGGAGATGATGAGAGAGCGAGTGCTGGAGAGAGATAGTGTGCTGGAGATGGAGGGAGAGCGAGTGCTGGAGAGAGAGATAGAAAGTGAGTGCTGGAGAGAGAGAGATAGAGACTAGGTGCTGGAGAGAGAGAGAGAGTGAGTTCTGGATAAAGAGAATGAGTGAGTGCTGTTGAGAGAGATAGAGAGTGAGTAATGGAGAGAGAGAGTGAGAGTGAGTGCTGGAGATAAAGAGAGAGTGAGCGGTGGAGAGAGAGAGGGAGAGAGAGCATGTGCTGGAGATGGAGAGAGCAAGTGCTCGAGAGGGAATGATAGAGAGTGAGTGCTGGTGAGTGAATGCTGTTGGGAGAGATAGAGAGTGATTGCGGGACAGGGAGAGCGAGTGGGTGCTGGGGAGAGGGAGAGAGTGAGTGAGTACTGGAGAGAGAGCGACAGAGAGACAGTGAGTACTGGAGAATGAGAGAAAAAGCGAGTGAGTGGTGGAGAGTGAGAGATAGAGAGTAACTGCTGGCGAGGGAGAGAGATTGAAAGCTGGAGAGAAAGAGACAATGCTGCTCAGAGAGAACGAGTGAGTGCTGGAGAGAGAGAGATAAGTGAGTGCTGGAGAGAGAAAGAGAGAGTGAGTGTTGGAGAGAGAGAGATAGAGAGTGAGTGCTGGAGGGAGAGAGAGTGAGTAAGGGCAGGAGAGAGAGAGTCGGTGAGGGCAGGACAGAGAGAGAGTGGGGGCAGGAGAGAGAGTGAGTGAAGGCAGGAGAGAGAAGGTGAGTGAGGGCAGGAGAGAGAGAGTTGGTGAGGGCAGTACAGAGAGAGAGTGGGGGCAGGAAAGAGAGTGAGTGAAGGCAGGAGAGAGAAGGTGAGTGAGGGCAGGAGAGAGAGAGTGAGTGAGGGCAGGAGAGAGAGAGTGAGTGAGGGCAGGAGAGAGAGTGAGTGAGGGCAGGAGAGAGAGAGTGAGTGACTGCTGGAGAGAGAGAGTGAGTGAGGGCAGGAGGGAGAGAGATAGAGAGTGAGTGCTAGAAAGAGAGAGAGAATTGAGAGTGTGTGGTGGAGTGAGACAGAAGAGAGTGAGTGGTAGAGGAGGGGTGTGCTGGCGAAGGAGACAGAGAGTGAGGGCGGGAGAAGGAGAGAGTCTGAGTGCTGGAGAGAGAGAGATGGAGAGTGACTAGTGGAGAGAGGGACAGAGTGTTGGGGAAAAAGGGAGAGAGAGATTGAATGCTGGAGAGAAAGAGAGAATGTGTGCTGGAGAGAGAGCGAGAGAGCGAGTGCTAGAGAGAAAGAGATAGTGAGTGCTGGAGAGGGAGAGAGAGAGAGTGTGTGCTGGAGAGAGAGTGAGAGCGAGTGCTGGAGAGAAAGAGAGAATGAGTGCTGGAGAGAGAGAGACAGTGAGTGAGTGCTGGAGAGGGAGAAAGAGCAAGTGGTGGAGAGAGAGATAAAGAGTGAGTGCTGGAGAGAGAGATAAGAGAGTGAGTGCTGGAGAGAGAGAGATAGAGAGTGAATGCTGGAGAGAGTGAGTAAGGACTGGGGAGAGAGAGATAAGAGAGAGAGTGCTGGAGAGAGAGAGAGAGAGTGAGTGGTGGGGAGAAAGAGAAAATGAGTGCTGGAGAGTGAAAGATGGAGAGTGAGTGCTGGAGAGAGAAAGAGATAGACACTGAGTGCTGGAGAGAGAGAGAGTGAGTGCTGGATAAAAAGAATGAGTGAGTGCTGGAGAGAGAAAGATAGAGAGTGAGTGCTGGTGAGAGAGAGAGTGAACGAGTGCTTGTGAGGGAGAGAGAGCGAGTGCTGGCGAGGGAGAGAGAACGAGTGCTGTAGATGGAGAGAGAGTGAGTGCTGGAGAGAGAGTGAGAGAGCGAGTGCTGGATAAAGAGAATGCATGATTGCTGGAGAGAGAGAGAGATAGAGAGTGAGTGCTGGAGAGAGAGAGATAGAGACTGAGTGCTGGAGAGAGAGTGAGTGCTGGATAAAGAGAATGAGTGAGTGCTAGAGAGAGAGATAGAGAGTGAGTGCTGGAGAGAGAGAGAGTGAGTGCTGCAGAGAGAGAGAGTGAGTGGTGGAGAGTGAGAGGAGAGTGAGTGCTGGAGAGAGAGATAGAGAGTGAGTGCTGGAGATGACGAGAGAGCGAGTGCTGGAGAGAGAGAGTGTGCAGGAGATGGAGGGAGAGCGAGTGCTGGAGAGCGAGATAGAGAGTGAGTGCTGGAGAGAGAGAGAGTGAGTGCTGGATAAAGAGAATGAGTGAGTTCTGGAGAGAGAAATATTTAGAGTGAGTGCTGGTGAGAGAGATAGGGAGTGAGTAATGGAGAGAGAGAGTGAGAGCGAGTGCTGGAGAGAAAGAGAGAGTGAGCACTGGAGAGAGAGAGTGAGTGAGGGCAGGAGAGAGAGTGAGTGAGGGCAGGAGAGAGAGAGTGAGTGACTGCTGGAGAGAGAGAGTGAGTGAGGGCAGGAGAGAGAGAGTGAGTGAGGGCCGGAGAGAGAGAGTGAGTGAGGGCAGGAGGGAGAGAGATAGAGAGTGAGTGCTAGAAAGAGAGAGAGAATCGAGAGAGAGTGGTGGAGTGAGACAGAAGAGAGTGAGTGGTGGAGGAGCGTGTGTGCTGGCGAAGGAGACAGAGAGTGAGGGCGGGAGAGGGAGAGAGTCTGAGTGCTGGAGAGAGAGAGATGGAGAGTGACTAGTGGAGAGAGGGATGAGTGCTGGGGAGACAGGGAGAGAGAGATTGAATGCTGGAGAGAAAGAGAGAATGTGTGCTGGAGAGAGAGAGAGAGAGAGCGAGTGCTAGAGAGAAAGAGATAGTGAGTGCTGGAGAGGGAGGGAGAGAGAGTGAGTGCTGGAGAGAGAGTGAGAGAGCGAGTGCTGGAGAGAAAGAGAGAATGAATGCTGGAGAGAGAGAGACAGTGAGCGAGTGCTGGAGAGGGAGAAAGAGCAAGTGGTGGAGAGAGAGATAAAGAGTGAGTGCTGGAGAGAGAGATAGAGAGTGAGTGCTGGAGAGAGAGATAGAGAGTGAATGCTGGAGAGAGTGAGTAAGGACTGGGGAGAGAGAGATAAGAGAGAGAGTGCTGTAGAGAGAGAGAGATAGAGACTGAGTGCTGAAGAGAGAGAGAGTGAGTGCTGGATAAAAAGAATGAGTGAGTGCTGGAGAGAGAAAGATAGGGAGTGATTGCTGGTGAGAGAGAGAGTGAACGAGTGCTTGTGAGGGAGAGAGAGTGAGTGCTGGCGAGGGAGAGAGAACGAGTGCTGTAGATGGAGAGAGAGTGAGTGCTGGAGAGAGAGAGAGATAGAGACTGAGTGCTGAAAAGAGAGAGAGTGAGTGCTGGATAAAAAGAATGAGTGAGTGCTGGAGAGAGAAAGATAGAGAGTGAGTGCTGGTGAGAGAGAGAGAGAACGAGTGCTGGTGAGGGAGAGAGACCGAGTGCTGGCGAGGGAGAGAGAACGAGTGCTGTAGATGGAGAGAGAGTGAGTGCTGGAGAGAGAGTGAGAGAGCAAGTGCTGGATAAAGAGAATGCGTGATTGCTGGAGAGAGAGAGAGATAGAGAGTGAGTGCTGGAGAGAGAGACAGAGACTGAGTGCTGGAGAGAGAGTGAGTGCTGGATAAAGAGAATGAGTGAGTGCTAGAGAGAGAGATAGAGAGTGAGTGCTGGAGAGAGAGAGAGAGAGTGAGTGCTGGAGAGAGAGAGAGTGAGTGGTGGAGAGTGAGAGAAGGAGAGTGAGTCTGGAGAGAGAGAGAGTGAATGCTGGAGATGATGAGAGAGCGAGTGCTGGAGAGAGATAGTGTGCTGGAGATGGAGGGAGAGCGAGTGCTGGAGAACGAGATAGAGAGTGAGTGCTGGAGAGAGATAGAGACTGAGTGCTGGAGAGAGAGAGAGAGTGAGTGCTGGATAAAGAGAATGAGTGAGTTCTGGAAAGAGAAAGATTTAGAGTGAGTGCTGGTGAGAGAGGTAGGGAGTGAGTAATGGAGAGAGAGAGTGAGAGCGAGTGCTGGAGAGAAAGAGAGAGTGAGCGCTGGAGAGAGAGAGGGAGAGAGAGCGAGTGCTGGAGATGGAGAGAGTGAGTGCTCGAGAGGGAATGATAGAGAGCGAGTGCTGGAGAGTGAATGCTGGTGGGAGAGATAGAGAGTGAGAGTGGGACAGGGAGAGCGAGTGGGTGCTGGGGAGAGGGAGACAGTTAGTGAGTACTGGAGAGAGAGAGAGAGAGAGAGTGAGTATTTGAGAGTGAGAGAAATAGCGAGTGAGTGGTGGAGAGAGAGATAGAGAGTGACTGCTGGCGAGGGAGAGAGAGTGAGAGCTGCAGAGAAAGAGGCAATGCTGCACAGAGAGACTGAGTGAGTGCTGGAGAGAGAGAGATAGAGAGTGAGTGCTGGAGGGAGAGAGAGTGAGTGAGGGCTGGAGAGAGAGAGTGTGTGAGGGCAGGAGAGAGAGTGAGTGAGGACAGGAGAGAGAGTGTGTGAGGGCAGGAGAGAGAGAGTGAGTGAGGGCAGGAGAGAGAGTGAATGAGAGCAGGAGAGAGAGAGTGAGTGAGGGCAGGAGAGAGAGTGAGTGAGGGCAGGAGAGAGAGAGTGAGTGAGGACAGGAGAGAGAGAGTGAGTGAGGGCAGGAGAGAGAGTGAGTGAGGGCAGGAGAGAGAGAGATTGAGTGAGGGCAGGAGAGAGAGAGTGAGTGAGGGCAGGAGAGAGAGAGTGAGTGAGGGCAGGAGAGAGAGAGTGAGTGAGGGCAGGAGAGAGAGAGATAGAGAGTGAGTGCTAGAAAGAGAGAATCGAGAGTGAGTGGTGGAGTGAGACAGAAGAGAGTGAGTGGTAGAGGAGGGGTGTGCTGGCGAAGGAGACAGAGAGTGTGTGCAGGAGAGGGTGAGAGTCAGAGTGCTAGAGAGAGAGAGGTGGAGAGTGACTAGTGGAGAGAGGGATGAGTGCTGGGGAGACAGGGAGAGAGAGATTGAATGCTGGAGAGAATGAGAGAATGTGTGCTGGAGAGAGAGAGCGAGAGAGCGAGTGCAAGAGAGAAAGAGATAGTGAGTGCTGGAGAGGGAGAGAGAGAGAGTGAGTGCTGGAGAGAGAGTGAGAGAGCGAGTGCTGGAGAGAAAGAGAGAATGAGTGCTGGAGAGAGAGAGAGTGAGCGAGTGCTGGAGAGGGAGAAAGAGCAAGTGGTGGAGAGAGAGATAAAGAGTGAGTGCTGGAGAGAGAGATAGAGAGTGAGTGCTGGAGAGAGAGAAATAGAGAGTGAGTGCTGGAGAGAGTGAGTAAGTACTGGGGAGAGAGAGATAAGAGAGAGAGTGCTGAAGAGAGAGAGAGAGAGAGTGAGTGGTGGGGAGAAAGAGAGAATGAGTGCTGGAGTGTGAAAGATGGAGAGTGAGTGCTGGAGAGAGAGAGAGATAGACTCTGAGTGCTGGAGAGAGAGAGAGTGAGTGCTGGTTAAAAAGAATGAGTGTGTGCTGGAGAGAGAAAGATAGAGAGTGAGTGCTGGTGAGAGAGAGAGTGAACGAGTGCTTGTGAGGGAGAGAGAGCGAGTGCTGGAGAGAAAGAGAGAGAGAATGCTGTAGATGCAGAGAGAGTGAGTGCTGGAGAGAGAGTGAGAGAGCGAGTGCTGGAGAGAAAGAGAGAATGAGTGCTGGAGAGAGAGAGAGTGAGCGAGTGCTGGAGAGGGAGAAAGAGCAAGTGCTGCAGAGAGAGATAAAGAGTGAGTGCTGGAGAGAGAGAGATAGAGAGTGAGTGCTGGAGAGAGTGAGTAAGGACTGGGGAGAGAGAGATAAGAGAGAGAGTGCTGAAGAGAGAGAGAGAGAGAGTGAGTGGTGGGGAGAAAGAGAGAATGAGTGCTGGAGAGTGAAAGATGGAGAGTGAGTGCTGGAGAGAGAGAGAGATAGACTCTGAGTGCTGGAGAGAGAGAGAGTGAGTGCTAGTTAAAAAGAATGAGTGTGTGCTGGAGAAAAAGGTAGAGAGTGAGTGCTGGTGAGAGAGAGAGTGAACGAGTGCTTGTGAGGGAGAGAGCGAGTGCTGGAGAGAAAGAGAGAGAGAGTGCTGTAGATGCAGAGAGAGTGAGTGCTGGAGAAAGAGAGATAGAGACTGAGTGCTGGAGAGAGAGAGAGTGAGTGCTGGATAAAGAGAATGAGTGAGTGCTAGAGAGAGAGATAGAGAGTGAGTCCTTGTGAGAAGAGGGAGGGTGAGTGCTGGAGAGAGAGAGAGAGTGAGTGGTGGAGAGTGAGAGAAGGAGAGTGAGTCTGGAGAGAGAGAGATAGAGAGTGAGTGCTGGAGATGATGAGAGAGCGAGTGCTGGAGAGAGAGAGTGTGCTGGAGTTGGAGGGAGAGCGTGTGCTGGGGAGAGAGATAGAGACTCAGTGCTGGAGAGAGAGAGAGTGAGTGCTGGATAAAGAGAATGAGTGTGTGCTGGAGAGAGAAAGATTTAGAGTGAGTGCTGATGAGAGAGATAGGGAGTGAGTAATGGAGAGAGAGAGTGAGAGTGAGAGCGAGAGCTGGAGAGAAAGAGAGAGTGAGCACTGGAGAGAGAGAGGGAGAGAGAGAGAGTGCTGGAGATGGAGAGAGCGAGTTCTCGAGACTGAATGATAGAGAGCGAGTGCTGGAGAGTGAATGCTAATGGAAGAGTTAGAGAGTGAGTGCGGGACAGGGAGAGCGAGTGGGTGCTGGGGAGAGGGAGACAGTGAGTGAGTACTGGAGAGAGAGAGAGAGAGAGTGAGTAATGGAGAGTGAGAGAAATAGTGAGTGGGTGGTGGAGAGAGAGATAGAGAGTGACTGCTGGCGAGGGAGAGACAGTGAGAGCTGCAGAGAAAGAGACAATGCTGCACAGAGAGACTGAGTGAGTGCTGGAGAGAGAGAGTGAGTGGTGGAGAGAGAGAGATAGAGAGTGAGTGCTGGAGGGAGAGAGAGTGAGGAAGGGCAGGAGAGAGAGAGTCGGTGAGGGCAGGACAGTGAGTGAGTGAGGACAGGAGAGAGAGTGAGTGAGGGCAGGAGAGAAAGTGAGTGAGGGCAGGAGAGAGAGAGTGAGTGAGGGCAGGAGAGAGAGTGAGTGAGGGCAGGAGAGAGAGAGTGAGTGAGGGCAGGAGAGAGAGAGTGAGTGAGGGCAGGAGAGAGAGTGAGTGAGGGCAGGAGAGAGAGAGTGAGTGACGGCTGGAGAGAGAGAGTGAGTGAGGGCAGGAGAGAGAGAGTGAGTGAGGGCAGGAGAGAGAGAGATAGTGAGTGCTAGAAAGAGAGAGAGAATCGAGAGTGAGTGGTGGAGTGAGACAGAAGAGAGTGAGTGGTAGAGGAGGGGTGTGCTGGCGAAGGAGACAGAGAGGGAGTGCGGGAGAGGGAGAGAGTCAGAGTGCTGGAGAGAGAGAGATGGAGAGTGACTAGTGGAGAGAGGGACTGAGTGCTGGGGTGACAGGGAGAGAGAGATTGAATGCTGGAGAGAAAGAGAGAATGTGTGCTGGAGAGAGAGAGCGAGAGAGCGAGTGCAAGAGAGAAAGAGATAGTGAGTGCTGGAGAGGGAGAGAGAGAGAGTGAGTGCTGGAGAGAGAGTAAGAGCGAGTGCTGGAGAGAAAGAGAGAATGAGTGCTGGAGAGAGAGAGTGAGCGAGCGCTGGAGAGGGAGAAAGAGCACGTGCTGGAGAGAGAGATAATGAGTGAGTGCTGGAGAGAGAGATAGAGAGTGAGTGCTGGAGAGAGTGAGTAAGGACTGGGGAGAGGGAGATAAGAGAGAGAATGCTGGAGAGAGAGCGAGAGAGTGAGTGGTGGGGAGAAAGAGAGAATGAGTGCTGGAGCGTGAAAGATGGAGAGTGAGTGCTGGAGAGAGAGAGAGATAGACACTGAGTGCTGGAGAGAGAGAGAGTGAGTGCTGGAGAGAGAGAGAGTGAGTGCTGGATAAAAAGAATGAGTGAGTGCTGGAGAGAGAAAGATAGAGAGTGAGTGCTGGTGAGAGAGAGAGTGAACGAGTGCTGGTGAGGGAGAGAGCGCGAGTGCTGGCGAGTGAGAGAGAGAGAGTGGTGTAGATGGAGAGAGAGAGTGAGTGCTGGAGAGAGAGTGAGAGAGCAAGTGCTGGATAAAGAGAATGCGTGATTGCTGGAGAGAGAGAGAGATAGAGAGTGAGTGCTGGAGAGAGAGAGACAGAGACTGAGTGCTGGAGAGAGAGTGAGTGCTGGATAAAGAGAATAAGTGAGTGCTAGAGAGAGAGATAGAGAGTGAGTGCTGGAGAGAGAGAGAGAGAGTGAGTGCTGGAGAGAGAGAGAGTGAGTGCTGGAGATGATGAGAGAGCGAGTGCTGGAGAGAGATAGTGTGCTGGAGATGGAGGGAGAGCGAGTGCTGGAGAGCGAGATAGAGAGTGAGTGCTGGAGAGAGAGAGATAGAGACTGAGTGCTGGAGAGAGAGAGAGTGAGTGCTGGATAAAGAGAATGAGTGAGTTCTGGAGAGAGAAAGATTTAGAGTGAGTGCTGGTGAGAGAGATAGGGAGTGAGTAATGGAGAGAGAGAGTGAGAGCGAGTGCTGGAGAGAAAGAGAGAGTGAGCGCTGGAGAGAGAGAGGGAGAGAGAGCGAGTGCTGGAGATGGAGAGAGTGAGTGCTCGAGAGGGAATGATAGAGAGCGAGTGCTGGAGAGTGAATGCTGGTGGGAGAGATAGAGAGTGAGAGTGGGACAGGGAGAGCGAGTGGGTGCTGGGGAGAGGGAGACAGTTAGTGAGTACTGGAGAGAGAGAGAGAGAGAGAGTGAGAGAAATAGCGAGTGAGTGGTGGAGAGAGAGATAGAGAGTGACTGCTGGCGAGGGAGAGAGAGTGAGAGCTGCAGAGAAATAGGCAATGCTGCACAGAGAGACTGAGTGAGTGCTGGAGAGAGAGAGATAGAGAGTGAGTGCTGGAGGGAGAGAGAGTGAGTGAGGGCTGGAGAGAGAGAGTGTGTGAGGGCAGGAGAGAGAGTGAGTGAGGACAGGAGAGAGAGTGTGTGAGGGCAGGAGAGAGAGAGTGAGTGAGGGCAGGAGAGAGAGTGAATGAGAGCAGGAGAGAGAGAGTGAGTGAGGGCAGGAGAGAGAGAGTGAGTGAGGGCAGGAGAGAGAGTGAATGAGAGCAGGAGAGAGAGAGTGAGTGAGGGCAGGAGAGAGAGAGTGAGTGAGGGCAGGAGAGAGAGGGTGAGTGAGGGCAGGAGAGAGAGTGAGTGAGGGCAGGAGAGAGAGAGATTGAGTGAGGGCAGGAGAGAGAGAGTGAGTGAGGGCAGGAGAGAGAGAGTGAGTGAGGGCAGGAGAGAGAGAGTGAGTGAAGGCAGGAGAGAGAGAGTGAGTGAGGGCAGGAGAGAGAGAGATAGAGAGTGAGTGCTAGAAAGAGAGAGAGAATCGAGAGTGAGTGGTGGAGTGAGACAGAAGAGAGTGAGTGGTAGAGGAGGGGTGTGCTGGCGAAGGAGACAGAGAGTGTGTGCAGGAGAGGGTGAGAGTCAGAGTGCTAGAGAGAGAGAGGTGGAGAGTGACTAGTGGAGAGAGGGACTGAGTGCTGGGGAGACAGGGAGAGAGAGATTGAATGCTGGAGAGAATGAGAGAATGTGTGCTGGAGAGAGAGAGCGAGAGAGCGAGTGCAAGAGAGAAAGAGATAGTGAGTGCTGGAGAGGGAGAGAGAGAGAGTGAGTCCTGGAGAGAAAGAGAGAATGAGTGCTGGAGAGAGAGAGAGTGAGCGAGTGCTGAAGAGGGAGAAAGAGCAAGTGGTGGAGAGAGAGATAAAGAGTGAGTGCTGGAGAGAGAGATAGAGAGTGAGTGCTGGAGAGAGAGAGATAAAGAGTGAGTGCTGGAGAGAGTGAGTAAGGACTGGGGAGAGAGAGATAAGAGAGAGAGTGCTGAAGAGAAAGAGAGAGAGTGAGTGGTGGGGAGAAAGAGAGAATGAGTGCTGGAGAGTGAAAGATGGAGAGTGAGTGCTGGAGAGAGAGAGAGATAGACTCTGAGTGCTGGAGAGAGAGAGAGTGAGTGCTAGTTAAAAAGAATGAGTGTGTGCTGGAGAAAAAAATAGAGAGTGAGTGCTGGTGAGAGAGAGAGTGAACGAGTGCTTGTGAGGGAGAGAGAGCGAGTGCTGGAGAGAAAGAGAGAGAGAGTGCTGTAGATGCAGAGAGAGTGAGTGCTGGAGAGAGAGTGAGAGAGCGAGTGCTGGAGAGAAAGAGAGAATGAGTGCTGGAGAGAGAGAGAGTGAGCGAGTGCTGGAGAGGGAGTGAGTGGTGGAGAGAGAGAGATAGAGAGTGAGTGCTGGAGGGAGAGAGAGTGAGGAAGGGCAGGAGAGAGAGAGTCGGTAAGGGCAGGACAGTGAGTGAGTGAGGACAGGAGAGAGAATGAGTGAGGGCAGGAGAGAGAGTGAGTGAGGGCAGGAGAGAGAGAGTGAGTGAGGGCAGGAGAGAGAGTGAGTGAGGGCAGGAGAGAGAGAGTGAGTGAGGGCAGGAGAGAGAGAGTGAGTGAGGGCAGGAGAGTGAGTGAGGGCAGGAGAGAGAGAGTGAGTGTGTGCTGGAGAGAGAGAGAGAGCGAGTGCAAGAGAGAAAGAGATAGTGAGTGCTGGAGAGGGAGAGAGAGAGAGTGAGTGCTGGAGAGAGAGTGAGAGCGAGTGCTAGAGAGAAAGAGAGAATGAGTGCTGGAGAGAGAGAGTGAGCGAGCGCTGGAGAGGGAGAAAGAGCACGTGCTGGAGAGAGAGATAATGAGTGAGTGCTGGAGAGAGAGATAGAGAGTGAGTGCTGGAGAGAGTGAGTAAGGACTGGGGAGAGGGAGATAAGAGAGAGAATGCTGGAGAGAGAGAGCGAGAGAGTGAGTGGTGGGGAGAAAGAGAGAATGAGTGCTGGAGCGTGAAAGATGGAGAGTGAGGGCTGGAGAGAGAGAGAGATAGACACTGAGTGCTGGAGAGAGAGAGAGTGAGTGCTGGAGAGTGAGAGAGCAAGTGCTGGATAAAGAGAATGTGTGATTGCTGGAGAGAGAGAGAGATAGAGAGTGAGTGCTGGAGAGAGAGAGACAGAGACTGAGTGCTGGAGAGAGAGTGAGTGCTGGATAAAGAGAATGAGTGAGTGCTAGAGAGAGAGATAGAGAGTGAGTGCTGGAGAGAGAGAGAGAGAGTGACTGCTGGAGAGAGAGAGAGTGAGTGGTGGAGAGTGAGAGGAGAGTGAGTGATGGAGAGAGAGAGAATGAGTGCTGGAGATGATGAGAGAGCGAGTGCAGGAGAGAGATAGTGTGCTGGAGATGGAGGGAGAGCGAGTGCTGGAGAGCAAGATAGAGAGTGAGTGCTGGAGAGAGAGAGATAGAGACTGAGTGCTGGAGAGAGAGAGAGTGAGTGCTGGATAAAGAGAATGAGTGAGTTCTGGAGAGAGAAAGATTTAGAGTGAGTGCTGGTGAGAGAGATAGGGAGTGAGTAATGGAGAGAGAGAGTGAGAGCGAGTGCTGGAGAGAAAGAGAGAGTGAGCGCTGGAGAGAGAGAGGGAGAGAGAGCGAGTGCTGGAGATGGAGAGAGTGAGTGCTCGAGAGGGAATGATAGAGAGCGAGTGCTGGAGAGTGAATGCTGGTGGGAGAGATAGAGAGTGAGAGTGGGACAGGGAGAGCGAGTGGGTGCTGGGGAGAGGGAGACAGTTAGTGAGTACTGGAGAGAGAGAGAGAGAGAGTGAGAGAAATAGCGAGTGAGTGGTGGAGAGAGAGATAGAGAGTGACTGCTGGCGAGGGAGAGAGAGTGAGAGCTGCAGAGAAAGAGGCAATGCTGCACAGAGAGACTGAGTGAGTGCTGGAGAGAGAGAGATAGAGAGTGAGTGCTGGAGGGAGAGAGTCGGTGAGGGCAGGAGAGAGAGTGAGTGAGGACAGGAGAGAGAGTGTGTGAGGGCAGGAGAGAGAGAGTGAGTGCAAGAGAGAAAGAGATAGTGAGTGCTGGAGAGGGAGAGAGAGAGAGTGAGTGCTGGAGAGAGAGTGAGAGAGCGAGTGCTGGAGAGAAAGAGAGAATGAGTGCTGGAGAGAGAGAGTGAGCGAGTGCTGGAGAGGGAGAAAGAGCAAGTGGTGGAGAGAGAGATAAAGAGTGAGTGCTGGATAAAGATGAGAGAGCGAGTGCTGGAGAGAGAGAGAGAGAGAGTGAGTGGTGGGGAGAAAGAGAGAATGAGTGCTGGAGAGTGAAAGATGGAGAGTGAATGCTGGAGAGAGAGAGAGATAGACTCTGAGTGCTGGAGAGAGAGAGAGTGAGTGCTGGTTAAAAAGAATGAGTGTGTGCTGGAGAGAGAAAGATAGAGAGTGAGTGCTGGTGAGAGAGAGAGTGAACGAGTGCTTGTGAGGGAGAGAGAGCGAGTGCTGGAGAGAAAGAGAGAGAGAGTGCTGTAGATGCAGAGAGAGTGAGTGCTGGAGAGAGAGTGAGAGAGCGAGTGCTGGAGAGAAAGAGAGAATGAGTGCTGGAGAGAGAGAGAGTGAGCGAGTGTTGGAGAGGGAGAAAGAGCAAGTGCTGCAGAGAGAGATAAAGAGTGAGTGCTGGAGAGAGAGAGATAGAGAGTGAGTGCTGGAGAGAGAGTGAGAGAGAGAGTGAGAGAAATAGCGAGTGAGTGGTGGAGAGAGAGATAGAGAGTGACTGCTGGCGAGGGAGAGAGAGTGAGAGCTGCAGAGAAAGAGGCAATGCTGCACAGAGAGATAGAGAGTGAGTGCTGGAGTGAGAGAGAGTGAGTGAGGGCTGGAGAGAGAGAGTGTGTGAGGGCAGGAGAGAGAGTGAGTGAGGACAGGAGAGAGAGTGTGTGAGGGCAGGAGAGAGAGAGTGAGTGAGGGCAGGAGAGAGAGTGAATGAGAGCAGGAGAGAGAGAGTGAGTGAGGGCAGGAGAGAGAGTGAGTGAGGGCAGGAGAGAGAGAGTGAGTGAGGGCAGGAGAGAGAGAGTGTGTGAGGGCAGGAGAGAGAGAGTGAGTGAGGGCAGGAGAGAGAGTGAATGAGAGCAGGAGAGAGAGAGTGAGTGAGGGCAGGAGAGAGAGTGAGTGAGGGCAGGAGAGAGAGAGTGAGTGAGGGCAGGAGAGAGAGAGTGAGTGAGAGCAGGAGAGAGAGTGAGTGAGGGCAGGAGAGAGAGAGATTGAGTGAGGGCAGGAGAGAGAGAGTGAATGAGGGCAGGAGAGAGAGTGAGTGAGGGCAGGAGAGAGAGTGAGTGAGGGCAGGAGAGAGAGAGTGAGTGAGGGCAGGAGAGAGAGTGAGTGAGGGCAGGAGAGAGAGAGATTGAGTGAGGGCAGGAGAGAGAGAGTGAGTGAGGGCAGGAGAGAGAGAGTGAGTGAGGACAGTAGAGTGAGAGTGAGTGAGGGCAGGAGAGAGAGAGTGAATGATGGCAGGAGAGCGAGAGTCAGTGCAGGCAGGAGATAGAGAGTGAGTGAGGGCAGGAGAGAGAGAGTGAGTGAGGGCAGGAGAGAGAGAGATAGAGAGTGAGTGCTAGAAAGAGAGAGAGAATCGAGAGTGAGTGGTGGAGTGAGACAGAAGAGAGTGAGTGGTAGAGGAGGGGTGTGCTGGCGAAGGAGACAGAGAGTGTGTGCAGGAGAGGGTGAGAGTCAGAGTGCTAGAGAGAGAGAGATGGAGAGTGACTAGTGGAGAGAGGGATGAGTGCTGGGGAGACAGGGAGAGAGAGATTGAATGCTGGAGAGAATGAGAGAATGTGTGCTGGAGAGAGAGAGCGAGAGAGCGAGTGCAAGAGAGAAAGAGATAGTGAGTGCTGGAGAGGGAGAGAGAGAGAGTGAGTGCTGGAGAGAGAGTGAGAGAGCGAGTGCTGGAGAGAAAGAGAGAATGAGTGCTGGAGAGAGAGAGAGTGAGCGAGTGCTGGAGAGGGAGAAAGAGCAAGTGGTGGAGAGAGAGATAAAGAGTGAGTGCTGGAGAGAGAGATAGAGAGTGAGTGCTGGAGAGAGAGAAATAGAGAGTGAGTGCTGGAGAGAGTGAGTAAGGACTGGGGAGAGAGAGATAAGAGAGAGAGTGCTGAAGAGAGAGAGAGAGAGTGAGTGGTGGGGAGAAAGAGAGAATGAGTGCTGGAGAGTGAAAGATGGAGAGTGAGTGCTGGAGAGAGAGAGAGATAGACTCTGAGTGCTGGAGAGAGAGAGAGTGAGTGCTGGTTAAAAAGAATGAGTGTGTGCTGGAGAGAGAAAGATAGAGAGTGAGTGCTGGTGAGAGAGAGAGTGAACGAGTGCTTGTGAGGGAGAGAGAGCGAGTGCTGGAGAGAAAGAGAGAGAGAGTGCTGTAGATGCAGAGAGAGTGAGTGCTGGATAGAGAGAGATAGAGACTGAGTGCTGGAGAGAGAGAGAGTGAGTGCTGGATAAAGAGAATGAGTGAGTGCTAGAGAGAGAGATAGAGAGTGAGTCCTTGTGAGAGAGAGAGAGGGTGAGTGCTGGAGAGAGAGAGATAGAGAGTGAGTGCTGGAGAGAGTGAGTAAGGACTGGGGAGAGAGAGATAAGAGAGAGAGTGCTGGAGAGAGAGAGAGAGAGTGAGTGGTGGGGAGTAAGAGAGAATGAGTGCTGGAGAGTGAAAGATGGAGAGTGAGTGCTGGAGAGAGAGAGTGTGCTGGAGAGAGAGAGAGTGAGTGCTGGAGAGAGAGAGATGGAGACTGAGTGCTGGAGAGAGAGAGAGAGTGAGTGCTGGATAAAGAGAATGAGTGAGTGCTAGAGAGAGAGAGAGAGAGTGAGTCCTTGTGAGAGAGAGAGAGGGTGAGTGCTGGAGAGAGAGAGAGTGAGTGCTGGAGAGAGAGAGAGAGAGTGAGTGGTGGGGAGAAAGAGAGAATGAGTGCTGGAGATGATGAGAGAGCGAGTGCTGGAGAGAGAGAGAGAGAGTGAGTGGTGGGGAGAAAGAGAGAATGAGTGCTGGAGAGTGAAAGATGGAGAGTGAGTGCTGGAGAGAGAGAGAGATAGACTCTGAGTGCTGGAGAGAGAGAGAGTGAGTGCTGGTTAAAAAGAATGAGTGTGTGCTGGAGAGAGAAAGATAGAGAGTGAGTGCTGGTGAGAGAGAGAGTGAACGAGTGCTTGTGAGGGAGAGAGAGCGAGTGCTGGAGAGAAAGAGAGAGAGAGTGCTGTAGATGCAGAGAGAGTGAGTGCTGGAGAGAGAGTGAGAGAGCGAGTGCTGGAGAGAAAGAGAGAATGAGTGCTGGAGAGAGAGAGAGTGAGCGAGTGCTGGAGAGAGAGATAAAGAGTGAGTGCTGAAGAGAGAGAGATAGAGAGTGAGTGCTGGAGAGAGAGTGAGAGAGAGAGTGAGAGAAATAGCGAGTGAGTGGTGGAGAGAGAGATAGAGAGTGACTGCTGGCGAGGGAGAGAGAGTGAGAGCTGCAGAGAAAGAGGCAATGCTGCACAGAGAGACTGAGTGAGTGCTGGAGAGAGAGAGATAGAGAGTGAGTGCTGGAGGGAGAGAGAGTGAGTGAGGGCAGGAGAGAGAGTGAGTGAGGACAGGAGAGAGAGTGAATGAGAGCAGGAGAGAGAGAGTGAGTGAGGGCAGGAGAGAGAGTGAGTGAGGGCAGGAGAGAGAGAGTGAGTGAGGGCAGGAGAGAGAGAGTGAGTGAGGGCAGGAGAGAGAGTGAGTGAGGGCAGGAGAGAGAGAGATTGAGTGAGGGCAGGAGAGAGAGAGTGAGTGAGGGCAGGAGAGAGAGTGAGTGAGGGCAGGAGAGAGAGAGTGAGTGAGGGCAGGAGAGAGAGAGTGAGTGAGGGCAGGAGAGAGAGTGAGTGAGGGCAGGAGAGAGAGAGATTGAGTGAGGGCAGGAGAGAGAGAGTGAGTGAGGGAAGGAGAGAGAGAGTGAGTGAGGGCAGGAGAGTGAGAGTGAGTGAGGGCAGGAGAGAGAGAGTGAATGATGGCAGGAGAGCGAGAGTCAGTGCAGGCAGGAGATAGAGAGTGAGTGAGGGCAGGAGAGAGAGTGAGTGAGGGCAGGAGAGAGAGAGTGAGTGAGGGCAGGAGAGAGAGTGAGTGAGGGCAGGAGAGAGAGAGTGAGTGAGGGCAGGAGAGAGAGAGTGAGTGAGGGCAGGAGAGAGAGAGATAGTGAGTGCTAGAAAGAGAGAGAGAATCGAGAGTGAGTGGTGGAGTGAGACAGAAGAGAGTGAGTGGTAGAGGAGGGGTGTGCTGGCGAAGGAGACAGAGAGTGTGTGCAGGAGAGGGTGAGAGTCAGAGTGCTAGAGAGAGAGAGGTGGAGAGTGACTAGTGGAGAGAGGGATGAGTGCTGGGGAGACAGGGAGAGAGAGATTGAATGCTGGAGAGAATGAGAGAATGTGTGCTGGAGAGAGAGAGCGAGAGAGCGAGTGCAAGAGAGAAAGAGATAGTGAGTGCTGGAGAGGGAGAGAGAGAGAGTGAGTGCTGGAGAGAGAGTGAGAGAGCGAGTGCTGGAGAGAACGAGAGAATGAGTGCTGGAGAGAGAGAGAGTGAGCGAGTGCTGGAGAGGGAGAAAGAGCAAGTGGTGGAGAGAGAGATAAAGAGTGAGTGCTGGAGAGAGAGATAGAGAGTGAGTGCTGGAGAGAGAGAAATAGAGAGTGAGTGCTGGAGAGAGTGAGTAAGGACTGGGGAGAGAGAGATAAGAGAGAGAGTGCTGAAGAGAGAGAGAGAGAGAGTGAGTGGTGGGGAGAAAGAGAGAATGAGTGCTGGAGAGTGAAAGATGGAGAGTGAGTGCTGGAGAGAGAGAGAGATAGACTCTGAGTGCTGGAGAGAGAGAGAGTGAGTGCTGGTTAAAAAGAATGAGTGTGTGCTGGAGAGAGAAAGATAGAGAGTGAGTGCTGGTGAGAGAGAGAGTGAACGAGTGCTTGTGAGGGAGAGAGAGCGAGTGCTGGAGAGAAAGAGAGAGAGAGTGCTGTAGATGCAGAGAGAGTGAGTGCTGGATAGAGAGAGATAGAGACTGAGTGCTGGAGAGAGAGAGAGTGAGTGCTGGATAAAGAGAATGAGTGAGTGCTAGAGAGAGAGATAGAGAGTGAGTCCTTGTGAGAGAGAGAGAGGGTGAGTGCTGGAGAGAGAGAGATAGAGAGTGAGTGCTGGAGAGAGTGAGTAAGGACTGGGGAGAGAGAGATAAGAGAGAGAGTGCTGGAGAGAGAGAGAGAGAGTGAGTGGTGGGGAGAAAGAGAGAATGAGTGCTGGAGAGTGAAAGATGGAGAGTGAGTGCTGGAGAGAGAGAGTGTGCTGGAGAGAGAGAGAGTGAGTGCTGGAGAGAGAGAGATGGAGACTGAGTGCTGGAGAGAGAGAGAGTGAGTGCTGGATAAAGAGAATGAGTGAGTGCTAGAGAGAGAGATAGAGAGTGAGTGCTGGAGAGAGTGAGTAAGGACTGGGGAGAGAGAGATAAGAGAGAGAGTGCTGGAGAGAGAGAGAGAGAGTGAGTGGTGGGGAGAAAGAGAGAATGAGTGCTGGAGAGTGAAAGATGGAGAGTGAGTGCTGGAGAGAGAGAGTGTGCTGGAGAGAGAGAGAGTGAGTGCTGGAGAGAGAGAGATGGAGACTGAGTGCTGGAGAGAGAGAGAGTGAGTGCTGGATAAAGAGAATGAGTGAGTGCTAGAGAGAGAGATAGAGAGTGAGTCCTTGTGAGAGAGAGAGAGGGTGAGTGCTGGAGAGAGAGAGAGTGAGTGGTGGAGAGTGAGAGAAGGAGAGTGAGTCTGGAAAGAGAGAGATAGAGAGTGAGTGCTGGAGATGATGAGAGAGCGAGTGCTGGAGAGAGAGAGAGAGAGAGTGAGTGGTGGGGAGAAAGAGAGAATGAGTGCTGGAGAGTGAAAGATGGAGAGTGAATGCTGGAGAGAGAGAGAGATAGACTCTGAGTGCTGGAGAGAGAGAGAGTGAGTGCTGGTTAAAAAGAATGAGTGTGTGCTGGAGAGAGAAAGATAGAGAGTGAGTGCTGGTGAGAGAGAGAGTGAACGAGTGCTTGTGAGGGAGAGAGAGCGAGTGCTGGAGAGAAAGAGAGAGAGAGTGCTGTAGATGCAGAGAGAGTGAGTGCTGGAGAGAGAGTGAGAGAGCAAGTGCTGGAGAGAAAGAGAGAATGAGTGCTGGAGAGAGAGAGAGTGAGCGAGTGCTGGAGAGGGAGAAAGAGCAAGTGCTGCAGAGAGAGATAAAGAGTGAGTGCTGGAGAGAGAGAGATAGAGAGTGAGTGCTGGAGAGAGAGTGAGAGAGAGAGTGAGAGAAATAGCGAGTGAGTGGTGGAGAGAGAGATAGAGAGTGACTGCTGGCGAGGGAGAGAGAGTGAGAGCTGCAGAGAAAGAGGCAATGCTGCACAGAGAGACTGAGTGAGTGCTGGAGAGAGAGAGATAGAGAGTGAGTGCTGGAGGGAGAGAGAGTGAGTGAGGGCTGGAGAGAGAGAGTGTGTGAGGGCAGGAGAGAGAGTGAGTGAGGACAGGAGAGAGAGTGAGTGAGGGCAGGAGAGAGAGAGTGAGTGAGGGCAGGAGAGAGAGAGTGAGTGAGAGCAGGAGAGAGAGTGAGTGAGGGCAGGAGAGAGAGAGATTGAGTGAGGGCAGGAGAGAGAGAGTGAATGAGGGCAGGAGAGAGAGTGAGTGAGGGCAGGAGAGAGAGAGTGAGTGAGGGCAGGAGAGAGAGAGTGAGTGAGGGCAGGAGAGAGAGTGAGTGAGGGCAGGAGAGAGAGAGATTGAGTGAGGGCAGGAGAGAGAGAGTGAGTGAGGGCAGGAGAGAGAGAGTGAGTGAGGGCAGTAGAGTGAGAGTGAGTGAGGGCAGGAGAGAGAGAGTGAATGATGGCAGGAGAGCGAGAGTCAGTGCAGGCAGGAGATAGAGAGTGAGTGAGGGCAGGAGAGAGAGTGAGTGAGGGCAGGAGAGAGAGAGTGAGTGAGGGCAGGAGAGAGAGTGAGTGAGGGCAGGAGAGAGAGATAGAGAGTGAGTGCTAGAAAGAGAGAGAGAATCGAGAGTGAGTGGTGGAGTGAGACAGAAGAGAGTGAGTGGTAGAGGAGGGGTGTGCTGGCGAAGGAGACAGAGAGTGTGTGCAGGAGAGGGTGAGAGTCAGAGTGCTAGAGAGAGAGAGGTGGAGAGTGACTAGTGGAGAGAGGGATGAGTGCTGGGGAGACAGGGAGAGAGAGATTGAATGCTGGAGAGAATGAGAGAATGTGTGCTGGAGAGAGAGAGCGAGAGAGCGAGTGCAAGAGAGAAAGAGATAGTGAGTGCTGGAGAGGGAGAGAGAGAGAGTGAGTGCTGGAGAGAGAGTGAGAGAGCGAGTGCTGGAGAGAAAGAGAGAATGAGTGCTGGAGAGAGAGAGAGTGAGCGAGTGCTGGAGAGGGAGAAAGAGCAAGTGGTGGAGAGAGAGATAAAGAGTGAGTGCTGGAGAGAGAGATAGAGAGTGAGTGCTGGAGAGAGAGAAATAGAGAGTGAGTGCTGGAGAGAGTGAGTAAGGACTGGGGAGAGAGAGATAAGAGAGAGAGTGCTGAAGAGAGAGAGAGAGAGAGTGAGTGGTGGGGAGAAAGAGAGAATGAGTGCTGGAGAGTGAAAGATGGAGAGTGAGTGCTGGAGAGAGAGAGAGATAGACTCTGAGTGCTGGAGGGAGAGAGAGTGAGTGCTGGTTAAAAAGAATGAGTGTGTGCTGGAGAGAGAAAGATAGAGAGTGAGTGCTGGTGAGAGAGAGAGTGAACGAGTGCTTGTGAGGGAGAGAGAGCGAGTGCTGGAGAGAAAGAGAGAGAGAGTGCTGTAGATGCAGAGAGAGTGAGTGCTGGATAGAGAGTGAGAGAGCGAGTGCTGGAGAGAAAGAGAGAATGAGTGCTGGAGAGAGAGAGAGTGAGCGAGTGCTGGAGAGGGAGAAAGAGCAAGTGCTGCAGAGAGAGATAAAGAGTGAGTGCTGGAGAGAGAGAGATAGAGAGTGAGTGCTGGAGAGAGTGAGTAAGGACTGGGGAGAGAGAGATAAGAGAGAGAGAGTGCTGGAGAGAGAGAGAGAGAGTGAGTGGTGGGGAGAAAGAGAGAATGAGTGCTGGAGAGTGAAAGATGGAGAGTGAGTGCTGGAGAGAGAGAGAGTGAGTGCTGGATAAAGAGAATGAGTGAGTGCTAGAGAGAGAGATAGAGAGTGAGTCCTTGTGAGAGAGAGAGAGGGTGAGTGCTGGAGAGAGAGAGAGTGAGTGGTGGAGAGTGAGAGAAGGAGAGTGAGTCTGGAGAGAGAGAGATAGAGAGTGAGTGCTGGAGATGATGAGAGAGCGAGTGCTGGAGAGAGATAGTGTGCTGGAGTTGGAGGGAGAGCGTGTGCTGGAGAGAGAGATAGAGACTCAGTGCTGGAGAGAGAGAGAGTGAGTGCTGGATAAAGAGAATGAGTGTGTGCTGGAGAGAGAAAGATTTAGAGTGAGTGCTGATGAGAGAGATAGGGAGTGAGTAATGGAGAGAGAGAGTGAGAGTGAGAGCGAGAGCTGGAGAGAAAGAGAGAGTGAGCGCTGGAGAGAGAGAGGGAGAGAGAGAGAGTGCTGGAGATGGAGAGAGCGAGTTCTCGAGACTGAATGATAGAGAGCGAGTGCTGGAGAGTGAATGCTAATGGAAGAGTTAGAGAGTGAGTGCGGGACAGGGAGAGCGAGTGGGTGCTGGGGAGAGGGAGACAGTGAGTGAGTACTGGAGAGAGAGAGAGAGAGAGTGAGTAATGGAGAGTGAGAGAAATAGTGAGTGGGTGGTGGAGAGAGAGATAGAGAGTGACTGCTGGCGAGGGAGAGACAGTGAGAGCTGCAGAGAAAGAGACAATGCTGCACAGAGAGACTGAGTGAGTGCTGGAGAGAGAGAGATAGAGTGAGTGCTGGAGAGAGAGAGTGAGTGGTGGAGAGAGAGAGATAGAGAGTGAGTGCTGGAGGGAGAGAGAGTGAGGAAGGGCAGGAGAGAGAGAGTCGGTGAGGGCAGGACAGTGAGTGAGTGAGGACAGGAGAGAGAGTGAGTGAGGGCAGGAGAGAGAGAGTGAGTGAGGGCAGGAGAGAGGGAGTGAGTGAGGGCAGGAGAGAGAGAGTGAGTGAGGGCAGGAGAGAGAGTGAGTGAGGGCAGGAGAGAGAGAGTGAGTGAGGGCAGGAGAGAGAGAGTGAGTGAGGGCAGGAGAGAGAGTGAGTGAGGGCAGGAGAGAGAGAGTGAGTGAGGGCAGGAGAGAGAGAGATAGTGAGTGCTAGAAAGAGAGAGAGAATCGAGAGTGAGTGGTGGAGTGAGACAGAAGAGAGTGAGTGGTAGAGGAGGGGTGTGCTGGCGAAGGAGACAGAGAGGGAGTGCGGGAGAGGGAGAGAGTCAGAGTGCTGGAGAGAGAGAGATGGAGAGTGACTAGTGGAGAGAGGGACTGAGTGCTGGGGTGACAGGGAGAGAGAGATTGAATGCTGGAGAGAAAGAGAGAATGTGTGCTGGAGAGAGAGAGCGAGAGAGCGAGTGCAAGAGAGAAAGAGATAGTGAGTGCTGGAGAGGGAGAGAGAGAGAGTGAGTGCTGGAGAGAGAGTAAGAGCGAGTGCTGGAGAGAAAGAGAGAATGAGTGCTGGAGAGAGAGAGTGAGCGAGCGCTGGAGAGGGAGAAAGAGCACGTGCTGGAGAGAGAGATAATGAGTGAGTGCTGGAGAGAGAGATAGAGAGTGAGTGCTGGAGAGAGTGAGTAAGGACTGGGGAGAGGGAGATAAGAGAGAGAATGCTGGAGAGAGAGAGCGAGAGAGTGAGTGGTGGGGAGAAAGAGAGAATGAGTGCTGGAGCGTGAAAGATGGAGAGTGAGTGCTGGAGAGAGAGAGAGATAGACACTGAGTGCTGGAGAGAGAGAGAGTGAGTGCTGGAGAGAGAGAGAGTGAGTGCTGGATAAAAAGAATGAGTGAGTGCTGGAGAGAGAAAGATAGAGAGTGAGTGCTGGTGAGAGAGAGAGTGAACGAGTGCTGGTGAGGGAGAGAGAGCGAGTGCTGGAGAGAAAGAGAGAGAGAGAGTGGTGTAGATGGAGAGAGAGAGTGAGTGCTGGAGAGAGAGTGAGAGAGCGAGTGCTGGAGAGAATGAGAGAATGAGTGCTGGAGAGAGACAGTGTGAGCGAGTGCTGGAGAGGGAGAAAGAGCAAGTGCTGGAGAGAGAGATAAAGAGTGAGTTCTATAGAGAGAGATAGAGAGTGAGTGCTGGAGAGAGAGAGATTGAGTGGTGGGGAGAAAGAGGGAATGAGTGCTGGAGAGTGAAAGATGGAGAGTGAGTGCTGGAGAGAGAGAGAGATAGAGATTGAGTGCTGGAGAGAGAGAGGGTGAGTGCTGGATAAAGAGAATGAGTGATTGCTGGAGAGAGAGATAGAGAGTGATTGCTGGAGAGAGTGACCGAGAGAGCGAGTGCTAGAGAGAAAGACAGAGTGAGTGCTGGAGAGGGAGAGAGAGAGAGTGAGTGCTGGAGAGTGGGTGCTGGAGTGTGAGATGGAGAGTGAGTGCTCGAGAGAGAGAGATAGAGAGTAAATGCTGGAGAGAGAGAGGTAGAGAGTGAGTGCTGGAGACTGAGTGCTGGACACTGAGTGCTGGAGAGTGAGTGCTCGAGAGAGAGATAGGGAGTGAGTGTTGGAGAGAGAGTGAGTGCAGGACAGAAAGAGTGTGTGCTGGAGAGAGAGAGCGACTGAGTGCAGGAGAGAGAGAGTGAGTGCTGGCGAGAGAGAGGTAGAGAGTGAGTGCTGGAGAGAGAGTGAGAGAGCGAGTGCTGGAGAGAAAGAGAGAATGAGTGCTGGAGAGAGAGTGAGTGAGCGAGTGGTGGAGAGGGAGAAAGAGCAAGTGCTGGAGAGAGAGATAAAGAGTGAGTGCTGGAGAGAGTGAGTAAGGACTGGGGAGAGAGAGATAAGAAAGAGAGTGCTGGAGAGAAAGAGAGAGAGTGAGTGGTGGGGAGAAGGAGAGAATGAGTGCTGGAGAGTCAAAGATGGAGAGTGAGTGCTGGAGAGAGAGAGAGATAGAGACTGAGTGCTGGAGAGAGAGAGTAAGGACTGGGGAGAGAGAGATAAGAGAGAGAGTGCTGGAGAGAGAGAGAGAGTGAGTGGTGGGGAGAAAGAGAGAATGAGTGCTGGAGAGTGAAAGATGGAGAGTGAGTGCTGGAGAGAGAGAGAGTGAGTGCTGGAGAGAGAGAGAGTGAGTGCTGGATAAAGAGAATGAGTGATTGCTGGAGAGAGAGATAGAGAGTGAGTGCTGGAGAGAGTGAGCGAGAGAGCGAGTGCTAGAGAGAAAGACAGAGTGAGTGCTGGAGAGGGAGAGAGAGAGATTGAGTGCTGGAGAGTGAGTGCTGGAGTGTGAGATGGAGAGTGAGTGCTTGAGAGAGAGAGATAGAGAGTGAGTGCTCGAGAGAGAGAGATAGAGAGTGAATGCTGGAGAGAGAGAGATAGAGAGTGAGTGCCGGACACAGTGCTGGAGAGTGAGTGCTGGAAAGAGATATAGGGAGTGAGTGTTGGAGAGAGAGTGAGTGCAGGACAGAGAGAGTGAGTGCTGGAGAGAGGGAGATAGAGAGTGAGTGCTGGAGGGAGAGATAAAGAGTGAGTTCTGGAGAGAGAGAGATAGAGAGTGAGTGATGGAGAGAGAGAGAGCGAGTGGTGAAGAGAGAGAATGAGTGCTGGGGAGAAAGAGAGAATGAGTGCTGGAGAGTGAGAGAGATAGAGATTGAGTACTGGAGAGAGAGAGATTGAGTGCTGGAAATGGAGAGAGAGCGAGTGCTGGAGAGAGAGAGATAGAGAATCAGTGCTGGAGAGAGAGAGTGAGTGGTGGAGAGTGAGATGGAGAGTGAGTCTGGAGAGAGAGAGATAGAGAGTGACTGCTGGAGATGGAGAGAGAGCGAGTGCTGGAGAGAGAGAGTGTGCTGGAGATGGAGGGAGAGCGAGTGCTGGAGAGAGAGATAGTGAGTGCTGGATCGAGAGCGATAGAGACTGAGCGCTGGAGAGAGAGAGAGTGAGTGCTGGGTAAAGAGAATGAGTGAGTGCTGGAGTGAGTGACGAGTGCTGGTGAGGGAGAAAGTGAGTGCTGGACAGGGAGAGAGAGCGAGTGCTGTAGATGGAGAGATAGCGAGTGCTGGATAGGGAGAGAGCGACAGCTGTAGAGGAAGTGATAGAGAGTGAGTGCTGGAGAGTGAGTGCTGGAGTATGAGGGAAGGAGAGTGAGTGCTGGAGAGAGAGAGTGAGCGAGCGCTGGAGAGGGAGAAAGAGCACGTGCTGGAGAGAGAGATAATGAGTGAGTGCTGGAGAGAGAGATAGAGAGTGAGTGCTGGAGAGAGTGAGTAAGGACTGGGGAGAGGGAGATAAGAGAGAGAATGCTGGAGAGAGAGAGCGAGAGAGTGAGTGGTGGGGAGAAAGAGAGAATGAGTGCTGGAGCGTGAAAGATGGAGAGTGAGGGCTGGAGAGAGAGAGAGATAGACACTGAGTGCTGGAGAGAGAGAGAGTGAGTGCTGGAGAGTGAGAGAGCAAGTGCTGGATAAAGAGAATGTGTGATTGCTGGAGAGAGAGAGAGATAGAGAGTGAGTGCTGGAGAGAGAGAGACAGAGACTGAGTGCTGGAGAGAGAGTGAGTGCTGGATAAAGAGAATGAGTGAGTGCTAGAGAGAGAGATAGAGAGTGAGTGCTGGAGAGAGAGAGAGAGAGTGACTGCTGGAGAGAGAGAGAGTGAGTGGTGGAGAGTGAGAGGAGAGTGAGTGATGGAGAGAGAGAGAATGAGTGCTGGAGATGATGAGAGAGCGAGTGCAGGAGAGAGATAGTGTGCTGGAGATGGAGGGAGAGCGAGTGCTGGAGAGCAAGATAGAGAGTGAGTGCTGGAGAGAGAGAGATAGAGACTGAGTGCTGGAGAGAGAGAGAGTGAGTGCTGGATAAAGAGAATGAGTGAGTTCTGGAGAGAGAGTGAGTGCTGGAGAGGGAGAGAGAGTGATGGTGGAGAGAGAGAGTGAATGCGGGGGAGAAAGAGAGAATGAGTGCTGGATAGTGAAAGATGGAGAGTGAGTGCTGGAGAGAGAGAGATAGAGACTGAGTGCTGGAGAGAGAGTGTGAGTGCTGGAGAGAGAGAGTGAGTGTTGGGTAAAGAGAATGAGTGAGTGCTGGAGAGAGAGAGATAGCGAGTGAGTGCTGGAGAGAGAGAGAGAGTAAGTGCTGGGAGAGAGAGAGAGAGAGAGAGAGATTGAATGGTGGAGAGAATGAGTGCTGGAGAGAGAGAGAGAGAGAGTGCTCGAGAGAGAGGTAGAGAGTGAGCGCTGGAGAGAGAGAGAGTAAGTGCTGGAGACAGACAATGAGTGAGTGCTGGAGAGAGAGAAATAGAGAGTGAGTGCTGGAGACAGAGAGATGGAGACTGAGTGCTGGAGAGAGGGATAGTGAGTGAGTGCTGGAGAGAGAGTGCGTGAGTGCTGGAGAGAGAGAAATAAAGAGAGAGTGGTGGAGAGAGTGGAATAGAGAGTGTGTGGTGGCTAGAGAGATAGAGAGTGACTGCTGGAAAGGGAGAGATTCTGAGTGCTGTAGAGAGTGAGAGAGGGAGTGCTGGAGAGGGAGAGAGACTGAGTGCTGGAGTGAAAGAAATACTGAGTGCTGGAGAGAGGGAGTGAGTGCTGGAGAGAGAGTGAGTGAGTACTGGAGAGAGAATGAGTGAGTACTGGAGAAAGAGAGATAGAGAGTGAGTGCTTGAGAGAGAGAGAGAGTGACTCCTAGAGAGAGAGAGAGAGAATGAGTGCTAGAGAGAGACAGTGAGTGCTGGAGAGAGGGAGTGAGTGCTGGGGAGAGAAGGAGACAGTGAGCGAGTGCTGGGGGGAGAGAGAGAGAGAGTGCTGGAGAGAGAGAGATAGAGAATGAGTGCTTGAGAGAGAGAGGTCGAGAGTGTGTGCTGGAGAGTGAGAGAGAGAGAGTGAGTGCTGGTGGGAGTGAGAGAGAGTGAGGGCAGGAGAGAGAGTGAGTGAGGGCAGGAGAGAGAGAGTGAGTGAGGGCAGGAGAGAGAGAATGAGTGACGGCTGGAGAGAGAGAATGAGTGAGGGCAGGAGAGAGAGAGTGAGTGAGGGCAGGAGAGAGAGAGTGAGTGAGGGCGGGAGAGAGAGAGATAGAGAGTGAGTGCTAGAAAGAGAGAGAGAATCAAGAGTGAGTGGTGGAGTGAGACAGAAGAGAGTGAGTGGTGGAGGAGCGTGTGTGCTGGCGAAGGAGACAGAGCGTGAGTGCGGGAAAGGGAGAGAGTCAGAGTGCTGGAGAGAGAGAGATGGAGAGTGACTAGTGGAGAGAGGGACTGAGTGCTGGGGTGACAGGGAGAGAGAGACTGAATGCTGGAGAGAAAGAGAGAATGTGTGCTGGAGAGAGAGAGTGAGAGAGCGAGTGCTAGAGAGAAAGAGAGAATGAGTGCTGGAGAGGGAGAGAGAGAGTGAGTGCTGGAGAGTGAGTGCTGGATTGTGAGAGAAGGAGAGTGAGTGCTGGAGAGTGTGAGAGGGAGAGTGAGTGCTCGAGAGAGAGAGATAGAGAGTGAATGCTGGAGAGAGAGAGATAGAGAGTGAGTGCTGGAGAGTGAGTGTTGGACACTGAGTGCTGGAGAGTGAGTGCTCGAGAGAGAGATAGGGAGTGAGTGTTGGAGAGAAAGTGAGTGCAGGACAGAGAGAGTGAGTGCTGGAGAGAGAGAGATAGAGAGTGAGTGCTGGAGAGAGAGAGTGAGCGAGTGCTGGAGAGGGAGACAGAGCAAGTGCTGGAGAGAGAGATAAAGAGTGATTTCTGGAGAGAGAGAGATAGACAGTGAGTGCTGGAGCGAGAGAGAGAGTGAGTAAGGACTGGATAGAGAGAGATAAGAGAGAGAGTGCTGGAGAATGAGAGAGAGAGCGAGTGGTGAAGAGAGAGAGTGAGTGCTGGGGAGAAAGAGAGAATGAGTGCTGGAGAGAGAGAGATAGAGACTGAGTACTGGAGAGAGAGAGATTGAGTGCTGGAAATGGAGAGAGAGCGAGTGCTGGAGAGAGAGAGAGATAGAGAGTGAGTGCTGGAGAGAGAGATAGAGAGTGAGTGCTGGAGCGAGAGCAATAGAGACTGAGCGCTGGAGAGAGAGAGTGAGTGCTGGATAAAGAGAATGAGTGAGTGCTGGAGAGAGAAAGATAGAGAGCGAGTGCTGGTGAGAGAGAGAGTGAACGAGTGCTGGTGAGAGAGAGAGCGAGTGCTGGACAGGGAGAGAGAGCGAGTGCTGTAGATGGAGAGAGAGCGAGTGCTGGAGAGGGACAGAGCGACAGCTGGAGAGGGAGTGATAGAGAGTGAGTGCTGGAGAGAGAGATAGAGAGTGAGTGCTGGAGCGAGAGCAATAGAGACTGAGCGCTGGAGAGAGAGAGTGAGTGCTGGATAAAGAGAATGAGTGAGTGCTGGAGAGAGAAAGATAGAGAGCGAGTGCTGGTGAGAGAGAGAGTGAACGAGTGCTGGTGAGAGAGAGAGCGAGTGCTGGACTGGGAGAGAGAGCGAGTGCTGTAGATGGAGAGAGAGCGAGTGCTGGAGAGGGACAGAGCGACAGCTGGAGAGGGAGTGATAGAGAGTGAGTGCTGGAGAGTGAGTGCTGGAGTGTGAGAGAAGGAGAGTGAGTGCTGGAGAGAGAGAGATAGGGAGTGTGTGCTGGAGAGGGAGAGATAGAGACTGAGTGCTGGAGAGAGAGAGAGAGAGAGTGAGTGCTGGAGAGAGAGAGTGAGTGCTGGATAAAGAGAATGAGTGAATGCTGGAGAGAGAGATAGAGAGTGAGTTCTGTAGAGAGAGAGAGTGAGTGCTGGAGATGATGAGAGATTGAGTGCTGGAGAGAGAGATAGAGAGTGATTGCTGGAGATGGAGAGAGAGCGAGTTCTGGAGAGAGAGAGATAGAGAGTCAGTGCTGGAGAGAGAGATAGTGAGTGCTGGATAAAGAGAATGAGTGAGTGCTGGAGAGAGAAAGATAGAGAGTGAGTGCTGGAGAGAGAAAGTGAGTGCTGGAGAGAGAGAAATAAAAAGAGAGTCGTGGAGAGAGAGAGATAGAGAGAGAGAGCGGGAGAGGGAGAGAGTCTGAGTGCTGGAGAGAGAGAGATGGAGAATGACTAGCGGAGAGAGGGACTGAGTGTTGCGGAGACAGGGAGAGAGAGATTGAATGCTGGAGAGAAAGAGACAATGAGTGCTGGAGAGAGAGAGAGAGTGAGCGAGTGCTGGAGAGAGAGGGAGAGAGTGAGTGAGTGCTGGAGAGGGAGATAGGGAGTGCGTGCTGGAGAGGGAGAAATAGAGAGTGACTGGTAGAGAGAGAGAAATAGAGAGTGAGTGGTGGCTTGAGAGATAGACAGTGACTGCTGGAGAGGTAGAGCATCTGAGTGCTGGAGAGAGTGAGAGAGTGAGTGCTGAAGAGGGAGAGAGACTGAGTGCTGGAGGGAAAGAAATATTGAGTGCTGGAGAGAGGGAGTGAGTGCTGGAGAGAGAGTGAGTGAGTACTGGAGAGAGAGAGATAGATAGTGAGTGGCAGAGAGAGAGACAGTGAGTGCTGGGGAGAGAGGGAGAGAGTGAGCGAGTGCTGGAGAGAGAGTGAGCGAGTGCTGGAGAGAGAGAGAGAGAGAGTGCTGGAGAGAGAGAGAGAGAGAGAGCACGTGCTGAAGAGGGAGAGATAGAGAGTGAGCGCTCGATAGAGAGAGGTCGAGATTGTGTGCTGGAGAGTGAGAGAGAGAGAGTGAGTGCTGGAGAGAGAGAGACAGTGAGTGCTGGAAGAGAGAGAGAGTGAGTGCTGGCTAGAGAGAGAGTGAGTGCTGGAGAGACAGAGATAGAGAGTGAGTGGTGGAGAGAGAGTGAGTGCTGGTGGGAGAGATAGAGAGTGAATGCGGGACGGGGAGAGCGAGTGGGTGCTGGAGAGAGGGAGAGAGAGGGTGAGCACTGGAGAGAGAGAGAGAGAGAGAGTGAGTATAGGAGAGAGAGATAGAGAGTGAGTGCTGGAGAGCGAGTGAGGGCTGGTGAGAGAGATAGCGAGTGAGTGCGGGACAGGGAGAGAGATTGAGTGCTGGAGAGAAAGAGACAATGCTGCACAGAGAGACTGAGTGAGTGTTGGAGAGAGAGAGATAGAGTGAGTGCTGGAGGGAGAGAGATAGAGAGTGAGTGCTGGACGGAGATAGAGAGAGAGTGAGTGCTGGAGGGAGACAGAGTGAGTGAGGGCAGGAGAGAGAGTGAGTGAGGGCAGGAGAGGTAGTGAGTGAGGGCAGGAGAGAGAGAGTGAGTGAGGGCAGGACAGAGAGTAAGTGAGGGCAGGAGAGAGAGAGTGAGTGAGGGCAGGAGAGAGAGTGAGTGAGGGCAGGAGAGCGAGAGTGAGTGACGGCAGGAGATAGAGAGTGAGTGAGGGCAGGAGAGAGAGTGAGTGAGGGCAGGAGAGAGAGAGTGAGTGAGGGCAGGAGAGAGAGTGAGTGAGGGCAGGAGAGAGAGAGTGAGTGAGGGCAGGAGAGAAAGAGATAGAGAGTGAGTGCTAGAACGAGAGAGAGAATGAGTGAGTGCTCGAGAGAGAGAAATCGAGAGTGAGTGGTGGAGTGAGAGAGAAGAAAGTGAGTGGTGGAGAGAGAGTGAATGCTGGCAAGGGAGATAGAGAGTGTGTGCGGGAGAGGGAGAGAGAATGAGTGCTGGAGTGAGAGAGATAGACTGTGACTTGTGGAGAGAGAGAGTGAGTGCTGGGGAGAAAGGGAGAGCGAGATTGAATGCTGGAGAGAAAGAGAGAATGAGTGCTGGAGAGAGAGAGTGAGTGAGTGCTGGACAGAGAGAGATAGAGAGTGAGTGCTGGAGAGTGAGAGAGAGTGAGTGCTATGGAGAGAGAGACGGAGATATTGAATGGTGGAGAGAATGAGTACTGGAGAGAGAGAGAATGAGCAACTGCTGGAGAGGGAGAGAGAGTGAGTGCTGGAGATGGAGAGAGAGCGAGGCTGGAGAGGGAGAAATAGCAAGTGCTGGAGGGAGAGATAGAGAGCGAGTGGTCAAGAGAGAGGTAGAGAGTGAGTGCTATGGCGAGAGATAGAGAGTGAGTGCTGGAGACAGAATGAGTGAGTGCTGGAGAGAGAGAAATAGTGAGTGAGTGCTGGAGAGAGATAGGAAGTGAATGCTGCAGAGAGAGAGAGTGAGTGATTGCTGGAGAGAGAGAAATAAAAAGAGAGTCATGGAGAGAGAGACATAGAGAGTGAGTGGTGGAGAGAAAGTGTGTGCTGGCGTGAGTTAGAGAGTGAGTGCGGGAGAGTGAGAGATTCTCAGTGCTGGAGAGAGAGAGATGGAGAGTGACTAGTGGAGAGAGGGAGTGAGTGCTGGAGAGACAGGGAGAAAGAGATTGAATGCTGGAGAGAAAGAGAGAATGAGTGCTGGAGAGAGAGAGAGAGTGAGCGAGTGCTGGAGAGAGAGAGGGAGAGAGTGAGTGAGTGCTGGAGAGGGAGATAGGGAGTGCGTGCTGGAGAGGGAGAAATAGAGAGTGACTGGTAGAGAGAGAGAAATAGAGGGTGAGTGGTGGCTAGAGAGATAGAGAGTGACTGCTGGAGAGGTAGAGCATCTGAGTGCTGGAGAGAGTGAGAGAGTGAGTGCTGGAGAGGGAGAGAGACTGAGTGCTGGAGGGAAAGAAATATTGAGTGCTGGAGAGAGGGAGTGAGTGCTGGAGAGAGAGTGAGTGAGTACTGGAGAGAGAGAGATAGAGAGTGAGTGGCGGAGAGAGAGAGAGTGAGTGCTGGGGAGAGAGGGAGAGAGTGAGCGAGTGCTGGAGAGAGAGTGAGCGAGTGCTGGAGAAAGAGAGAGAGAGAGAGCACGAGCTGGAGAGGGAGAGAGAGCGAGTGCTGAAGAGGGAGAGATAGAGAGTGAGCGCTCGAGAGAGAGAGGTCAAGAGTGTGTGCTGGAGAGTGAGAGAGAGAGAGTGAGTGCTGGAGAGAGAGAGAAAGTGAGTGCTGGGAGAGAGAGTGAGTGCAGGAGAGAGAGAGTGAGTGCTGGAGAGAGAGAGATAGAGAGTGAGTGCTGGAGAGAGAGTGAGTGCTGGTGGGAGAGATAGAGAGTGAGTACGGGACAGGGAGAGCGATTGGGTGCTGAAGAGATGGAGAGAGTGGGTGAGTACTGGATAGAGAGAGAGAGAGAGAGAGTGAGTGCTGGAGAGAGAGAGAGTGAGTGCTGGAGAGAGAGAGATAGAGAGTGAGTGGTGGAGAGAGAGTGAGTTCTGGTGGGAGAGATAGAGAGTGAGTGCGGGACAGGGAGTGCAAGTGGGTGCTGGAGAGAGGGAGAGAGTGGGTGAGTACTGGAGAGAGAGAGAGTGAGTACTGGGAAGAGAGATAGAGAGTGAGTGCTGGAGAGCGAGTGAGGGCTGGTGTAAGAGATAGCGAGTGAGTGCGGGACAGGGAGAGAGAGTGAGTGCTAGAGAGAAAGAGACAATGCTGCACAGAGAGACTGAGTGAGTGTTGGAGAGAGAGAGATAGAGGGTGACTGCCGGAGGGAGAGAGATAGAGAGTGAGTGCTGGAGGGAGAGAGAGTGAGTGAGGGCAGGAGAGAGAGTGAGTGAGGGCAGGAGAGGTAGTAAGTGAGGGCAGGAGAGAGAGAGTGAGTGAGGGCAGGAGAGAGAGAGTGAGTGCTGGAGAGGGAGTGTGTGAGGGCAGGAGAGAGAGTGAGTGATGGCAGGAGAGCGAGAGTGAGTGACGGCAGGAGATAGAGAGTGAGTGAGGGCAGGAGAGAGAGTGAGTGAGAGCAGGAGATAGAGAGTGAGTGAGGGCAGGAGAGAGAGTGAGTGAGGGCAGGAGAGAGAGAGTGAGTGAGGGCAGGAGAGAAAGAGATAGAGAGTGAGTGCTAGAACGAGAGAGAGAATGAGTGAGTGCTCGAGAGAGAGAAATCGAGAGTGAGTGGTGGAGTGAGAGAGAAGAAAGTGAGTGGTGGAGAGAGAGTGAATGCTGGCAAGGGAGATAGAGAGTGTGTGCGGGAGAGGGAGAGAGAATGAGTGCTGGAGTGAGAGAGATAGACTGTGACTTGTGGAGAGAGAGAGTGAGTGCTGGGGAGAAAGGGAGAGCGAGATTGAATGCTGGAGAGAAAGAGAGAATGAGTGCTGGAGAGAGAGAGTGAGTGAGTGCTGGACAGAGAGAGATAGAGAGTGAGTGCTGGAGAGTGAGAGAGAGTGAGTGCTATGGAGAGAGAGACGGAGATATTGAATGGTGGAGAGAATGAGTACTGGAGAGAGAGAGAATGAGCAACTGCTGGAGAGGGAGAGAGAGTGAGTGCTGGAGATGGAGAGAGAGCGAGGCTGGAGAGGGAGAAATAGCAAGTGCTGGAGGGAGAGATAGAGAGCGAGTGGTCAAGAGAGAGGTAGAGAGTGAGTGCTATGGCGAGAGATAGAGAGTGAGTGCTGGAGACAGAATGAGTGAGTGCTGGAGAGAGAGAAATAGTGAGTGAGTGCTGGAGAGAGATAGGAAGTGAATGCTGCAGAGAGAGAGAGTGAGTGATTGCTGGAGAGAGAGAAATAAAAAGAGAGTCATGGAGAGAGAGACATAGAGAGTGAGTGGTGGAGAGAAAGTGTGTGCTGGCGTGAGTTAGAGAGTGAGTGCGGGAGAGTGAGAGATTCTCAGTGCTGGAGAGAGAGAGATGGAGAGTGACTAGTGGAGAGAGGGAGTGAGTGCTGGAGAGACAGGGAGAAAGAGATTGAATGCTGGAGAGAAAGAGAGAATGAGTGCTGGAGAGAGAGAGAGAGTGAGCGAGTGCTGGAGAGAGAGAGGGAGAGAGTGAGTGAGTGCTGGAGAGGGAGATAGGGAGTGCGTGCTGGAGAGGGAGAAATAGAGAGTGACTGGTAGAGAGAGAGAAATAGAGGGTGAGTGGTGGCTAGAGAGATAGAGAGTGACTGCTGGAGAGGTAGAGCATCTGAGTGCTGGAGAGAGTGAGAGAGTGAGTGCTGGAGAGGGAGAGAGACTGAATGCTGGAGGGAAAGAAATATTGAGTGCTGGAGAGAGGGAGTGAGTGCTGGAGAGAGAGTGAGTGAGTACTGGAGAGAGAGAGATAGAGAGTGAGTGGCGGAGAGAGAGAGAGTGAGTGCTGGGGAGAGAGGGAGAGAGTGAGCGAGTGCTGGAGAGAGAGTGAGCGAGTGCTGGAGAAAGAGAGAGAGAGAGAGCACGAGCTGGAGAGGGAGAGAGAGCGAGTGCTGAAGAGGGAGAGATAGAGAGTGAGCGCTCGAGAGAGAGAGGTCAAGAGTGTGTGCTGGAGAGTGAGAGAGAGAGAGTGAGTGCTGGAGAGAGAGAGAAAGTGAGTGCTGGGAGAGAGAGTGAGTGCAGGAGAGAGAGAGTGAGTGCTGGAGAGAGAGAGATAGAGAGTGAGTGCTGGAGAGAGAGTGAGTGCTGGTGGGAGAGATAGAGAGTGAGTACGGGACAGGGAGAGCGATTGGGTGCTGAAGAGATGGAGAGAGTGGGTGAGTACTGGATAGAGAGAGAAAGTGAGTGCTGGGAGAGAGAGTGAGTGCAGGAGAGAGAGAGTGAGTGCTGGAGAGAGAGATAGAGAGTGAGTGCTGGAGCGAGAGCAATAGAGACTGAGCGCTGGAGAGAGAGAGTGAGTGCTGGATAAAGAGAATGAGTGAGTGCTGGAGAGAGAAAGATAGAGAGCGAGTGCTGGTGAGAGAGAGAGTGAACGAGTGCTGGTGAGAGAGAGAGCGAGTGCTGGACAGGGAGAGAGAGCGAGTGCTGTAGATGGAGAGAGAGCGAGTGCTGGAGAGGGACAGAGCGACAGCTGGAGAGGGAGTGATAGAGAGTGAGTGCTGGAGAGTGAGTGCTGGAGTGTGAGAGAAGGAGAGTGAGTGCTGGAGAGAGAGAGATAGGGAGTGTGTGCTGGAGAGGGAGAGATAGAGACTGAGTGCTGGAGAGAGAGAGAGAGAGAGTGAGTGCTGGAGAGAGAGAGTGAGTGCTGGATAAAGAGAATGAGTGAATGCTGGAGAGAGAGATAGAGAGTGAGTTCTGTAGAGAGAGAGAGTGAGTGCTGGAGATGATGAGAGATTGAGTGCTGGAGAGAGAGATAGAGAGTGATTGCTGGAGATGGAGAGAGAGCGAGTTCTGGAGAGAGAGAGATAGAGAGTCAGTGCTGGAGAGAGAGATAGTGAGTGCTGGATAAAGAGAATGAGTGAGTGCTGGAGAGAGAAAGATAGAGAGTGAGTGCTGGAGAGAGAAAGTGAGTGCTGGAGAGAGAGAAATAAAAAGAGAGTCGTGGAGAGAGAGAGATAGAGAGAGAGAGCGGGAGAGGGAGAGAGTCTGAGTGCTGGAGAGAGAGAGATGGAGAATGACTAGCGGAGAGAGGGACTGAGTGTTGCGGAGACAGGGAGAGAGAGATTGAATGCTGGAGAGAAAGAGACAATGAGTGCTGGAGAGAGAGAGAGAGTGAGCGAGTGCTGGAGAGAGAGGGAGAGAGTGAGTGAGTGCTGGAGAGGGAGATAGGGAGTGCGTGCTGGAGAGGGAGAAATAGAGAGTGACTGGTAGAGAGAGAGAAATAGAGAGTGAGTGGTGGCTTGAGAGATAGACAGTGACTGCTGGAGAGGTAGAGCATCTGAGTGCTGGAGAGAGTGAGAGAGTGAGTGCTGAAGAGGGAGAGAGACTGAGTGCTGGAGGGAAAGAAATATTGAGTGCTGGAGAGAGGGAGTGAGTGCTGGAGAGAGAGTGAGTGAGTACTGGAGAGAGAGAGATAGATAGTGAGTGGCAGAGAGAGAGACAGTGAGTGCTGGGGAGAGAGGGAGAGAGTGAGCGAGTGCTGGAGAGAGAGTGAGCGAGTGCTGGAGAGAGAGAGAGAGAGAGTGCTGGAGAGAGAGAGAGAGAGAGAGCACGTGCTGAAGAGGGAGAGATAGAGAGTGAGCGCTCGATAGAGAGAGGTCGAGATTGTGTGCTGGAGAGTGAGAGAGAGAGAGTGAGTGCTGGAGAGAGAGAGACAGTGAGTGCTGGAAGAGAGAGAGAGTGAGTGCTGGCTAGAGAGAGAGTGAGTGCTGGAGAGACAGAGATAGAGAGTGAGTGGTGGAGAGAGAGTGAGTGCTGGTGGGAGAGATAGAGAGTGAATGCGGGACGGGGAGAGCGAGTGGGTGCTGGAGAGAGGGAGAGAGAGGGTGAGCACTGGAGAGAGAGAGAGAGAGAGAGTGAGTATAGGAGAGAGAGATAGAGAGTGAGTGCTGGAGAGCGAGTGAGGGCTGGTGAGAGAGATAGCGAGTGAGTGCGGGACAGGGAGAGAGATTGAGTGCTGGAGAGAAAGAGACAATGCTGCACAGAGAGACTGAGTGAGTGTTGGAGAGAGAGAGATAGAGTGAGTGCTGGAGGGAGAGAGATAGAGAGTGAGTGCTGGACGGAGATAGAGAGAGAGTGAGTGCTGGAGGGAGACAGAGTGAGTGAGGGCAGGAGAGAGAGTGAGTGAGGGCAGGAGAGGTAGTGAGTGAGGGCAGGAGAGAGAGAGTGAGTGAGGGCAGGACAGAGAGTAAGTGAGGGCAGGAGAGAGAGAGTGAGTGAGGGCAGGAGAGAGAGTGAGTGAGGGCAGGAGAGCGAGAGTGAGTGACGGCAGGAGATAGAGAGTGAGTGAGGGCAGGAGAGAGAGTGAGTGAGGGCAGGAGAGAGAGAGTGAGTGAGGGCAGGAGAGAGAGTGAGTGAGGGCAGGAGAGAGAGAGTGAGTGAGGGCAGGAGAGAAAGAGATAGAGAGTGAGTGCTAGAACGAGAGAGAGAATGAGTGAGTGCTCGAGAGAGAGAAATCGAGAGTGAGTGGTGGAGTGAGAGAGAAGAAAGTGAGTGGTGGAGAGAGAGTGAATGCTGGCAAGGGAGATAGAGAGTGTGTGCGGGAGAGGGAGAGAGAATGAGTGCTGGAGTGAGAGAGATAGACTGTGACTTGTGGAGAGAGAGAGTGAGTGCTGGGGAGAAAGGGAGAGCGAGATTGAATGCTGGAGAGAAAGAGAGAATGAGTGCTGGAGAGAGAGAGTGAGTGAGTGCTGGACAGAGAGAGATAGAGAGTGAGTGCTGGAGAGTGAGAGAGAGTGAGTGCTATGGAGAGAGAGACGGAGATATTGAATGGTGGAGAGAATGAGTACTGGAGAGAGAGAGAATGAGCAACTGCTGGAGAGGGAGAGAGAGTGAGTGCTGGAGATGGAGAGAGAGCGAGGCTGGAGAGGGAGAAATAGCAAGTGCTGGAGGGAGAGATAGAGAGCGAGTGGTCAAGAGAGAGGTAGAGAGTGAGTGCTATGGCGAGAGATAGAGAGTGAGTGCTGGAGACAGAATGAGTGAGTGCTGGAGAGAGAGAAATAGTGAGTGAGTGCTGGAGAGAGATAGGAAGTGAATGCTGCAGAGAGAGAGAGTGAGTGATTGCTGGAGAGAGAGAAATAAAAAGAGAGTCATGGAGAGAGAGACATAGAGAGTGAGTGGTGGAGAGAAAGTGTGTGCTGGCGTGAGTTAGAGAGTGAGTGCGGGAGAGTGAGAGATTCTCAGTGCTGGAGAGAGAGAGATGGAGAGTGACTAGTGGAGAGAGGGAGTGAGTGCTGGAGAGACAGGGAGAAAGAGATTGAATGCTGGAGAGAAAGAGAGAATGAGTGCTGGAGAGAGAGAGAGAGTGAGCGAGTGCTGGAGAGAGAGAGGGAGAGAGTGAGTGAGTGCTGGAGAGGGAGATAGGGAGTGCGTGCTGGAGAGGGAGAAATAGAGAGTGACTGGTAGAGAGAGAGAAATAGAGGGTGAGTGGTGGCTAGAGAGATAGAGAGTGACTGCTGGAGAGGTAGAGCATCTGAGTGCTGGAGAGAGTGAGAGAGTGAGTGCTGGAGAGGGAGAGAGACTGAGTGCTGGAGGGAAAGAAATATTGAGTGCTGGAGAGAGGGAGTGAGTGCTGGAGAGAGAGTGAGTGAGTACTGGAGAGAGAGAGATAGAGAGTGAGTGGCGGAGAGAGAGAGAGTGAGTGCTGGGGAGAGAGGGAGAGAGTGAGCGAGTGCTGGAGAGAGAGTGAGCGAGTGCTGGAGAAAGAGAGAGAGAGAGAGCACGAGCTGGAGAGGGAGAGAGAGCGAGTGCTGAAGAGGGAGAGATAGAGAGTGAGCGCTCGAGAGAGAGAGGTCAAGAGTGTGTGCTGGAGAGTGAGAGAGAGAGAGTGAGTGCTGGAGAGAGAGAGAAAGTGAGTGCTGGGAGAGAGAGTGAGTGCAGGAGAGAGAGAGTGAGTGCTGGAGAGAGAGAGATAGAGAGTGAGTGCTGGAGAGAGAGTGAGTGCTGGTGGGAGAGATAGAGAGTGAGTACGGGACAGGGAGAGCGATTGGGTGCTGAAGAGATGGAGAGAGTGGGTGAGTACTGGATAGAGAGAGAGAGAGAGAGAGTGAGTGCTGGAGAGAGAGAGAGTGAGTGCTGGAGAGAGAGAGATAGAGAGTGAGTGGTGGAGAGAGAGTGAGTTCTGGTGGGAGAGATAGAGAGTGAGTGCGGGACAGGGAGTGCAAGTGGGTGCTGGAGAGAGGGAGAGAGTGGGTGAGTACTGGAGAGAGAGAGAGTGAGTACTGGGAAGAGAGATAGAGAGTGAGTGCTGGAGAGCGAGTGAGGGCTGGTGTAAGAGATAGCGAGTGAGTGCGGGACAGGGAGAGAGAGTGAGTGCTAGAGAGAAAGAGACAATGCTGCACAGAGAGACTGAGTGAGTGTTGGAGAGAGAGAGATAGAGGGTGACTGCCGGAGGGAGAGAGATAGAGAGTGAGTGCTGGAGGGAGAGAGAGTGAGTGAGGGCAGGAGAGAGAGTGAGTGAGGGCAGGAGAGGTAGTAAGTGAGGGCAGGAGAGAGAGAGTGAGTGAGGGCAGGAGAGAGAGTGAGTGAGGGCAGGAGAGGTAGTAAGTGAGGGCAGGAGAGAGAGAGTGAGTGAGGGCAGGAGAGAGAGAGTGAGTGCTGGAGAGGGAGTGTGTGAGGGCAGGAGAGAGAGTGAGTGATGGCAGGAGAGCGAGAGTGAGTGACGGCAGGAGATAGAGAGTGAGTGAGGGCAGGAGAGAGAGTGAGTGAGAGCAGGAGATAGAGAGTGAGTGAGGGCAGGAGAGAGAGTGAGTGAGGGCAGGAGAGAAAGAGATAGAGAGTGAGTGCTAGAAAGAGAGAGAGAATGAGTGAGTGCTAGAGAGAGAGAAATCGAGAGTGAGTGGTGGAGTGAGAGAGAAGAGAGTGAGTGGTGGAGAGTGAATGCTGGCGAGGGAGATAGAGAGTGTGTGCGGGAGAGGGAGAGAGCATGAGTGCTGGAGTGAGAGAGATAGAGTGTGACTAGTGGAGAGAGAGAGTGAGTGCTGGGGAGAAAGGGAGAGAGAGATTGAATGCTGGACAGAAAGAGAGAATGAGTGCTGGAGAGAGAGAGTGAGTGAGTGCTGGAGAGAGAGAGGGAGAGAGTGAGTGCTGGAGCGGGAGAGAGAGAGTGAGTGCTGGAGATAGAGAGTGAGAGAACGAGTGCTGGAGAGAGAGAGTGAGTGCTGGAGAGGGAGTGTGTGAGGGCAGGAGAGAGAGTGAGTGATGGCAGGAGAGCGAGAGTGAGTGACGGCAGGAGATAGAGAGTGAGTGAGGGCAGGAGAGAGAGTGAGTGAGAGCAGGAGATAGAGAGTGAGTGAGGGCAGGAGAGAGAGTGAGTGAGGGCAGGAGAGAGAGAGTGAGTGAGGGCAGGAGAGAAAGAGATAGAGAGTGAGTGCTAGAAAGAGAGAGAGAATGAGTGAGTGCTAGAGAGAGAGAAATCGAGAGTGAGTGGTGGAGTGAGAGAGAAGAGAGTGAGTGGTGGAGAGTGAATGCTGGCGAGGGAGATAGAGAGTGTGTGCGGGAGAGGGAGAGAGCATGAGTGCTGGAGTGAGAGAGATAGAGTGTGACTAGTGGAGAGAGAGAGTGAGTGCTGGGGAGAAAGGGAGAGAGAGATTGAATGCTGGACAGAAAGAGAGAATGAGTGCTGGAGAGAGAGAGTGAGTGAGTGCTGGAGAGAGAGAGGGAGAGAGTGAGTGCTGGAGCGGGAGAGAGAGAGTGAGTGCTGGAGATAGAGAGTGAGAGAACGAGTGCTGGAGAGAGAGAGTGAGTGCTGGAGAGGGAGAGAGAGATAGAGAGTGAGTAGTGGAGAGAGAGTGAGTGCTGGTAAAAGGGATAGAGAGTGAGTGGTGGAGAGAGAGTGAGTGCTGGAGATGGAGAGAGAGCGAGTGCTGGAGAGAGAGAGAGTGAGTGCTGGAGAGAGAGAGAGAGATAGAGAGTGAGTGGTGGAGAGAGAGAGAGTGAGTGCTGGTAAAAGGGATAGAGAGTGAGTGGTGGAGAGAGAGTGAGTGCTGGAGATGGAGAGAGAGCGAGTGCTGGAGAGAGAGAGAGTTTGTGCAGGATAAAGAGAATGAATGAATGCTGGAGAGAGAGAGATAGAGAGTGAGTGCTCGAGAGAGAGGTAGAGAGTGAGTGCTCGAGAGAGAGAAAGATAGAGACTGAGTGCTGGAGAGGGAGAGAGAGAGAGGTCGCCAGTGTGTGCTGGAGAGTGGGAGAGAGAGAGTGAGTGCTGGAGAGAGAGAGAAAGTGAGTGTTGGCAGAGAGGGAGAGAGAGTGAGTGCTGGAGAAAGAGAGAGTGAGTGCTGGAGAGAGAGAGAGTGTGAGTGCTGGAGAGAGAGAGAGATAGAGAGTGAGTGGTGGAGAGAGAGTGAGTGCTAGTGAGAGAGATAGAGAGTGAGTGCTGGAGAGAGAGTGAGTGCTGGTGGGAGAGATAGAGAGTGAGTGCGGGACAGGGAGAGTGAGTGGGTGCTGGAGAGAGGGAGAGAGTGGGTGAGTACTGGAGAGAGAGAGAGAAAGAGTGAGTACTGGAGAGAGAGATAGAGAGTGAGTGCTGGAGAGCGAGTGAGTGCTGGTGGGAGAGCTAGCGAGTGAGTACGGGACAAGGAGAGAGAGTGAGTGCTGGAGAGAAAGAGACAATGCTGCACAGGGAGACTGAGTGAGTGCTGGAGAGAGAGAGATAGAGAGTGAATGCTGGAGGGAGGGAGATAGAGAGTGAGTGCTGGAGGGAGACAGAGTGAGTGAGGGCAGGAAGGAGAGAGAGTGAGTGAGGGCAGTAGAGGAAGTGAGTGAGGGCAGGAGAGAGAGAGTGAGTGAGGGCAGGAGAGAGAGTGAGTGAGGACAGGAGAGAGAGAGTGAGTGAGGGAAGGAGAGAGAGAGTGAGTGAGTGCTGGAGAGATGGAGTGTGTGAGGGCAGGAGAGAGAGAGTGAATGATGGCAGGAGAGCGAGAGTCAGTGCAGGCAGGAGATAGAGAGTGAGTGAGGGCAGGAGAGAGAGTGAGTGAGGGCAGGAGAGAGAGAGTGAGTGAGGGCAGGAGAGAGAGTGAGTGAGGGCAGGAGAGAGAGAGAGAGTGAGGGCAGGAGAGAGAGAGTGAGTGAGGGCAGGTGAGAGAGAGATAGAGAGTGAGTGCTAGAAAGAGAGAGAGAATCGAGAGTGAGTGGTGGAGTGAGACAGAAGAGAGTGAGTGGTAGAGGAGGGGTGTGCTGGCGAAGGAGACAGAGAGTGTGTGCAGGAGAGGGTGAGAGTCAGAGTGCTAGAGAGAGAGAGGTGGAGAGTGACTAGTGGAGAGAGGGATGAGTGCTGGGGAGACAGGGAGAGAGAGATTGAATGCTGGAGAGAATGAGAGAATGTGTGCTGGAGAGAGAGAGCGAGAGAGCGAGTGCAAGAGAGAAAGAGATAGTGAGTGCTGGAGAGGGAGAGAGAGAGAGTGAGTGCTGGAGAGAGAGTGAGAGAGCGAGTGCTGGAGAGAAAGAGAGAATGAGTGCTGGAGAGAGAGAGAGTGAGCGAGTGCTGGAGAGGGAGAAAGAGCAAGTGGTGGAGAGAGAGATAAAGAGTGAGTGCTGGAGAGAGAGATAGAGAGTGAGTGCTGGAGAGAGAGAAATAGAGAGTGAGTGCTGGAGAGAGTGAGTAAGGACTGGGGAGAGAGAGATAAGAGAGAGAGTGCTGAAGAGAGAGAGAGAGAGAGTGAGTGGTGGGGAGAAAGAGAGAATGAGTGCTGGAGAGTGAAAGATGGAGAGTGAGTGCTGGAGAGAGAGAGAGATAGACTCTGAGTGCTGGAGGGAGAGAGAGTGAGTGCTGGTTAAAAAGAATGAGTGTGTGCTGGAGAGAGAAAGATAGAGAGTGAGTGCTGGTGAGAGAGAGAGTGAACGAGTGCTTGTGAGGGAGAGAGAGCGAGTGCTGGAGAGAAAGAGAGAGAGAGTGCTGTAGATGCAGAGAGAGTGAGTGCTGGAGAGAGAGTGAGAGAGCGAGTGCTGGAGAGAAAGAGAGAATGAGTGCTGGAGAGAGAGAGAGTGAGCGAGTGCTGGAGAGGGAGAAATTGAGAGTGAGTGGTGGAGTGAGAGAGAAGAGAGTGAGTGGTGGAGAGAGAGTGAATGCTGGCGAGGGAGATAGAGAGAGAGTGCGGGAAAGGGAGAGAGTCTGAGTGCTGGAGTGAGAGATAGAGTATGACTAGTGGAGAGAGAGAGTGAGTACTGAGGAGAAAGGGAAATAGAGATTGAATGCTGGAGAGAAAGAGAGAATGAGTGCTGCGATAGAGAGAGAGATTGAGCGAGTGCTGGAGAGAGAGCGAGTGCTGGAGAGGGAGAGATAGCGAATGCTGGAGAGGGAGAGATAGAGATGGAGTGTTGGAGAGAGAAAGATAGAGAGAGTGCTGGAGAGAGAGAGAGAGAGAGTGAGTGCTGGAGAGGGAGAGAGAGAGTGAGAGCTGGAGAGAGAGAGTGAGAGAGCGAGTGCTGGAGAGACGGGGAGAGTGAGTACTGGAGAAAGAGAGATAGAGAGTGAATGGTGGAGAGAGAGAGAGTGAGTGCTGGTGAGAGAGATAGAGAGTGAGTGGTGGAGAGAGATTGAGTGCTGGTGGGAGATAGAGAGTGAGTGCGGGACAGGGAGAGCGAGCGGGTGCTGGGGAGAGGGTGAGAGTGAGTGAGTACTGGAGAGAGAGAGATAGAGAGAGTGGTGGAGAGAGGGTGAGTGCTGGTGAGAGAGATAGAGATTGCGTGGTGGAGAGTGAGAGAGTGAATGTTGGAGAGAAAGATAGAGTTTGACTGCTGGCGAGGGAGAGAGAGTGAGTGGTGTAGAGAAAGAGAAAGTGCTGGAGGGAGAGAGATAGAGACTGAGTGCTGGAGAGAGTGTGAGTGCTGGAGAGAGAGAGAGAGTGAGAGCTGGAGAGAGAGAGAGATTGAGTGGTGGAGAGAGAGTGCGGGGGAGAAAGAGAGAATGAGTGCTGGTGAGTGAGAGATGGAGAGTGAGTGCTGGAGATGGAGAGAGAGAGTGAGTGCTGGAGAGAGAGAGATAGAGACTGAGTGCTGGAGTGAGAAAGTGAGTGGTGGAGAGAGTGAGTGCTGGATAAAGAGAATGAAAGGGTGCTGGAGAGAGAGAGAGAGAGAGTGAGTGCTGGAGAGAGAGAGAGAGAGTGAGTGGTGGATTGAGAGAGTGAGTGCGGGGGAGAAAGAGAGAATGACTGCTGGAGAGTGGAAGATGGAGAGTGAGTGCTGGAGAGAGAGAGATAGAGACTGAGTGCTGGAGAGAGAGTGAGTGAGTGCTGGATAAAGAGAATGAGTGAGTGCTGGACAGAGAGAGATAGAGAGTGGGTGCTGGAGAGTGAGAGAGAGTGAGTGCTGGATAAAGAGAATGAGTGAGTGCTGGACAGTGAGAGATAGAGACTGAGTGCTGGAGAGTGAGAGTGAGTGCTGGATAAAGAGAATGAGTTAGTGCTGGACAGAGAGAGATAGAGAGTGAGTGCTCGACAGTGAGAGAGAGTGAGTGCTAGGGAGAGAGAGAGGGAGAGATTGAAAGGTGGAGAGAATGAGTGCTGGAGATAGAGAGAGAATGAGCGAGTGCTGGAGAGGGAGAGAAAATGAGTGCTGGAGATGGAGAGAGAGCGAGGCTGGAGAGGGAGAAATATCGAGTGCTGGAGGTAGAGATAGAGAGCGAGAGCTTAAGAGAGAGGTAGAGAGTGAGTACTACGGCGAGAGATAGAGTGTGAGTGCTGGACACAGAGAATGAGTGAGTGCTGGAGAGAGAGAAATAGTGAGTGAGTGCTGGAGAGAGAGAAATAAAGAGAGTCGTGGAGAGAGAGACATAGAGAGTGAGTGGTGGAGAGAAAGTGAGTACTGGCGAGAGAGATGGAGAGTGATTGCGGGAGAGGGAGAGAGTCTGAGTGCTGGAGAGAGAGAGATGGAGAGTGACTAGTGGAGAGAGGGAGTGAGTGCTGGAGAGACAGGGAGAGAGAGATTGAATGCTGGAGAGAAAGAGAGAATGAGTGCTGGAGAGAGAGAGAGAGTGAGCGAGTGCTGGAAAGAGAGAGGGAGAGAGTGAGTGTGTGCTGGAGAGGGAGAAATAGAGAATGACTGGTAGAGAGAGAGAAATAGAGAGTGAGTGGTGGCTAGAGAGATAGAGTGACTGCTGGAGAGGTAGAGCGTCTGAGTGCTGGAGAGAGTGAGAGAGTGAGTTGCGGAGAAGGAAAGAGACTGAGTGCTGGAGGGAAAGAATTATTGAGTGCTGGAGAGAGGGAGTGAGTGCTGGAGAGAGAGTGAGTGAGTACTGGAGAGAGAATGAGTGAGTACTGGAGAGAGAGAGAGATAGAGAGTGAGTGACGGAGAGCAAGAGAGTGAGTGCTGCGAAGAGGGAGAGAGTGAGTGAGTGCTGGAGAGAGAGAGAGTGAGCGAGTGCAGGATAGACAGAGAGAGAGAGAGAGAGTACTGGAGAGAGAGAGACAGTGAGAGAGCACGTGCTGGAGAGCGAGAGAGAGCGAGTGCTGGAGAGGGAGAGATAGCGAGTGAGGGCTCAAGAGAGAGAGAGGTCAAGATTGTGTGCTGGAAAGTGAGTGAGAGAGAGAGTGAGTGCTGGAGAGAGAGAGAAAATGAGTGCTGGAAGAGAGATACAGAGAGTGAGTGCTGGAGAGAGAGAGAGAGAGAGAGACTGAGTGCTGGAGTGAGAGAGATAGAGAGTGAGTGGTGGAGAGAGAGTGAGTGCTGGTGAAAGAGATAGAGAGTGAGTGATGGAGAGAGAGTAAGTGCTGGTGGGAGAGATAGTGAGTGCGGGACAGGGAGAGCGAGTGGGTGCTGTGGAGAGGGAGATAGTGGGTGAGTACTGGAGAGAGAGAGAGAGGGAGAGTGAGTACTGGAGAGAGAGATAGAGAGTGAGTGGTGGAGAGAGTGTGAGTGCTGGTGAGAGAGATAGAGAGTGAGTGCGGGACAGGGAGAGAGAGTGAGTGCTGGAGAGAAAGAGAGAATGCTGCACAGAGAGACAGAGTGAGTGCTGGAGAGAGAGATAGAGAGTGAGTTCTGGAGGGAGAGAGGGTGAATGAGGCCAGGAGGGAGATAGACTGAGTGAGGGCAGGAGAGAGAGTGAGTGAGGGCAGGAGAGAGAATGAGTGAGGGCAGGAGAGAGAGAGTGAGTGAGGGCAGGAGAGAGAGAGTGAGTGAGGACAGGAGAGAGAGAGTGAGTGAGTGCTGGAGAGAGAGAGTGTGTGAGGGCAGGAGAGAGAGAGTGAGTGACGGCAGAAGAGAAAGTGATAGAGAGTGAGTGCTAGAAAGAGAGAGAGAATGAGTGAGTGCTGGTGGGAGAGAAGAGAGTGAGTGGTGGAGAGAGAGTGAGTGCTGGCGAGGGAGATAGAGAGTGAGTGCGGGAATCTGAGAGCTGTAGGGAGAGAGATAGAGTCTGACTAGTGGAGAGAGAGTGTGAGTGCTGGGGAGAGAGGGAGAGAGAGATTGAATGCTGGAGAGAAAGAGTGAAAGAGTGCTGGAGAGAGCGAGAGTGAACGAGTTCTGAAGAGGGAGGAAGAGCAAGTGCTGGACTGAGAGATAAAGATTGCGTGCCGGAGAGAGAGAGAGAGAGAGTGAGTGCTGGAGAGAGAGAGAGAGTGAGTGGTGGAGAGAGAGAGAGTGAGTGCTGGAGAGAGAGAGTGAGAGAGCGAGTGCTGGAGAGAAGGAGAGAGAGAGTGAGTGCTGGTTAAAGAAAATGAATAAGTGCAGGAGAGAGAGATAGAGAGTGAGTGCTGGAGAGAGAGAGAGTGCAGGAGAGAGAGAGTGTGAACGGGTGCTGGAGTGGGAGAGAGCGCGAGTGATAAAGTGGGAGAGAGTGAGTGCTGTAGATGGAGAGAGAGCGAGTGCTGTAGATGGAGAGAGAGCGAGTGCTGGAGAGGGAGAGAAAGCGAGTGCTGGAGAGGGAGAGATAGCGAGTGCTGGAGAGGGAGAGATAGCGAGTGCTGGAGAGGGAGAGATAGCGAGTGCTGGAGAGGGAGAGATAGTGAGTGCTGGAGAGGGAGCGATAGAGATGGAGTGTTGGAGTGAGAAAGATAGAGTGACTGCTGGAGAGAGAGAGAGTGAGTGTTGGAGAGAGAGGTAGAGAGTGAGTGCTACGGAGAGAGATAGAGAGTGAGTGCTGGAGACAGAATGAGTGAGTGCTGGAGAGAGAGAAATAGAGAATGAGTGCTGGAGAGAGATAGGGAGTCAGTGCTGGAGAGAGAGAGAGTGAGTGCTGGAGAGAGAGATAGAGAGTGAGTGCGGGAGAGGGAGAGAATCTAAGTGCTGGAGAGAGAGAGATGGAGAATGACTAGTGGAGAGAGGGAGTGAGTGCTTGGGAGACAGGGAGAGAGAGATTGAATGCTGCACTGAAAGAGAGAATGAGTGCTGGAGAGAGAGAGAGAGTGAGCGACGCTGCAGAGAGAGAGGGAGAGAGTGAGTGCTGGAGAGAGAGAGAAGGAGAGTGAGTGGTGGAGAGAGAGTGAGTGCTGGTGAGAGAGATAGAGAGTGAGTGGTGGAGAGAGAGTGAGTGCTGGTGGGAGAGATAGAGAGTGAGTGCGGAACAGGGAGAGCGAGTGGGTGCTGGGGAGAGGGAGAGAAGGGGTGACTACTGGAGAGAGAGAGAGAGTACTGGAGAGGGAGAGAGAGCGAGTGAGAAAATGAGTAAGTGCTGGAGAGAGAGAGATAGAGAGTGAGTGCTGGAGAGAGAGAGAGAGTGAGTGCTGGAGAGAGAGAGTGAGAGAGCGAGTGCTAGAAAGAAGGAGAGAGAAAGTGAGTGCTGGTTAAAGAAAATGAGTGAGTGCTGGAGAGAGAGAGATAGAGAGAGTGCTGGAGAGAAAGAGAGTGCAGGAGAGAGAGAGTGAGTGCAGGAGAGAGAGAGAGTGAACGGTTGCTGGAGTGGGAGAGAGCGCGAGTGCTGGAGTGGGAGAGAGAGCGAGTGCTGTAGATGGAGAGAGAGCGAGTGCTGAAGAGATAGAAATAGCGAGTCAGTGCTGGAGAGAGCGATAGGCAGAGAGTGCTGGAGAGAGAGAGATAGAGAGCGAGTGCTGGAGAATGAGAGATGGAGAGTGAGTGCTCGAGAGATAGAGATAGAGAGTGAATGCTGGAGAGAGAGAGATAGAGAGTGAGTGCTGGAGAGTGAGTGATCGAGAGAGAGAGATAGGGAGAGAGTGCTGGCGAGAGAGAGTGAGTGCAGTACAGAGAGATAGTGAGTGCAGGAGAGAGAGAGAGTGAGTGCTAGAGAGACAGAGATAGAGAGTGAGTGCTGGAGAGAGAGTGAGAGAGTGAGTGCTGGAGAGAAAGAGAGAATGAGTGCTGGAGAGAGAGAGAGGGAGCGAGTGCTGAAGAGGGAGAAAGAGCAAGTGGTGGACAGAGAGATAAAGATTGAGTGCTGGAGAGAGAGATAGAGAGTGAGTGCTGGAGAGAGAGAGAGAGATAGATAGTGAGTGCTGGAGAGAGAGAGAGAGTGAGTAAGTGCTGGGGAGAGAGAGATAAGAGAGTGAGTTCTGGAGAGAGAGAGAGCGAGTGGTGGAGAGAGAGAGAGATAGAGACTGAGTGCTGGAGAGAGAGTGTGAGTGCTGGAGAGAGAGAGAGTGAGTGCTGGATAAAGGGAATGAGTGAGTGCTGGAGAGGGAGAGATAGAGATGGAGTGTTGGAGAGAGAAAGATAGAGAGTGAGTGCTGGTGAGAGAGATAGGGAGTGAGTGCTGGAGAGAGAGAGAGAGAGAGAGAGAGAGAGATTGAGTGCAGGAGAGAGAGCGAGCGAGTGCTGGAGAGAGAGAGAATGAGTGCTGGAGAGAGAGAGAATGAGTGCTGGAGAGAGAAAGAGTGAGCGAGTGCTGGAAAGGGAGAAAGAGCAAGTGCTGGACAGAGAGATAGAGAGTGACTGCTGGAGAGAAAGATAGAATGAGTGCTGGAGAGAGAGACAGATAGATAGTGAGTGCCGGAGAGAGAGCGAGAGTGAGAAATGACTGGGGACAGAGAGATAAGAGAGCGAGTGCAGGAGAAAGAGATAGAGAGTGAATGCTCGAGACAGAGAGAGAGAGTTCTGGAGATGGAGAGAGAGCACGAGTGCTGGAGAGACAGAGAGTTTGAGCTGGATAAAGAGAATGAATGAGTGCTAGAGAGAGAGAGATAGAGAAGAGTGAAGGAGAGAGATAGAGAGTGAGTGCCGGAGAGAGAGAGAGAGTGTGAGTGCTGGGGATAGTGAGAGAGTGAGTGCTGGAGAGAGAGAATGAGTACGGGGGAGAAAGTGAGAATGAGTGCTGGTGAGTGAGAGATGGAGAGTGAGTGCTGGAGATGGAGAGAGAGCGAGTGCTGGAGAGAGAGATAGAGAGTGAGTGCTGGAGATGGAGAGAGAGCGAGTGCTGGAGAGAGAGATAGAGAGTGAGTGCTGGCGAGAGAGAGAGAGAGTGAGTGCTGCAGAGAGAGAATGAGTGCGGGGGAGAAAGTGAGAATGAGTGCTGGAGATGGAGAGAGAGCGAGTGCTGGAGAGAGAGATAGAGAGTGAGTGCTGGAGATGGAGAGAGAGCGAGTGCTGGAGAGAGAGATAGAGAGTGAGTGCTGGAGAGAGAGAGATGGAGACTGAGTGCTGGAGTGAGAATGTGAGTGTTGGAGAGAGAGAGAGTGCTGGATAAAGAGAATGAAAGGGTGTTGGAGAGAGAGAGAGAGAGAGAGAGTGAGTGCCGGAGAGAGAGACAGAGTGAGTGCTGGAGAGAAGGAGAGAGAGAGTGAGTGCTGGTTAAAGAAAATGAGTGAGTGCTGGAGAGAGAGAGATAGAGAGTGAGTGCTGGAGAGAGACAGAGTGCAGGAGAGAGAGAGAAAGTGAGTGCAGGAGAGAGAGAGAGTGAACGGGTGCTGGAGTGGGAGAGAGCGCGAGTGCTGGAGTGGAGTGGGAGAGAGAGCGACTGCTGGAGATGGAGAGAGAGCGAGTGCTGGAGAGGGAGAGATAGCTATTCAGTGCTGGAGAGAGAGATAGGGAGAGAGTGCTGGAGAGAGAGAGATAGAGAGCGAGTGGTGGAGAGCGAGAGAGAGCGAGTGCTAAAGATGGAGAGAGCGAGTGCTGGAGAGTGAGAGATGGAGAGTGAGTGCTCGAGAGAGAGAGATCGAGAGTGAATGCTGGAGAGAGAGAGATAGAGAGTGAGTGCTCGAGAGAGAGAGATAGGGAGAGAGTGCTGGCGAGAGAGAGTGAGTGCAGGACAGAGAGAGTGAGTGCACGTGAGAGAGAGAGTGAGTGCAGGAGAGAGAGAGAGTGAGTGCTAGAGGGACAGAGATACAGAGTGAGTGCTGGAGAAAGAGTGAGAGAGTGAGTGCTGGAGAGAAAGAATGAGTGCTGGAGAGAGAGAGAGTGAGTGCAGGAGAGAGAGAGTGAGTGCACGTGAGAGAGAGAGAGAGAGTGCAGGAGAGAGAGAGAGTGAGTGCTAGAGGGACAGAGATAGAGAGTGAGTGCTAGAGAAAGAGTGAGAAAGAGTGCTGGAGAGAAAGAATGAGTGCTGGAGAGAGAGAGAGTGAGCGAGTGCTGAAGAGGGAGAAAGAGCAAGTGCTGGACTGAGAGATAGAGATTGAGTGCTGGAGAGAGAGAGAGAGTGAGAAAGGACTGGGGAGAGTGAGATAAGAGAGCGAGTGCTGGAGGAAGAGATAGAGATTGAATGCTCGAGAGAGAGAGAGAGTGCTGGAGATGGAGAGAGAGCGAATGCTGGAGAGAGAGAGATTTTGTGCTGGATAAAGAGAATGAATGAGTGCTGGAGAGAAAGAGATAGAGAGTGAGTGCTGGAGAGACAGAGAGAGAGTGAGTGCTGGAGATAGTGAGAGAGTGAGTGCTGGAGAGAGAGATAGAGAGGGAGTGCTGGAGATAGTGAGAGAGTGAGTGCTGGAGAGAGAGAATGAGTGCGGGGGAGAAAGTGAGAATGAGTGCTGGTGAGTGAGAGATGGAGAGTGAGTGCTGGAGATGGAGAGAGAGTGAGTGCTGGAGAGAGAGATAGAGAGTGACTGCTGGAGATGGAGAGAGAGCGAGTGCTGGAGAAAGAGAGAGTTTGTGCTGGATAAAGAGAATGAATGAGTGCTGGAGAGAGAGATAGAGAGTGAATGCTGGAGATAGTGAGAGAGTGAGTGCTGGAGAGAGAGAATGAGTGCGGGGCAGAAAGTGAGAATGAGTGCTGGTGAGTGAGAGATGGAGAGTGAGTGCTGGAGAGAGAGAGATAGAGACTGAGTACTGGAGTGAGAATGTGAGTGTTGAAGAGAGAGAGAGTGCTGGATAAAGAGAATGAAAGGGTGCTGGAGAGAGAGAGAGAGAGAGAGAGAGAGAGAGTGAGTGCCGGAGAGAGAGACAGAGTGAGTGCTGGAGAGAAGGAGAGAGAGATGAGTGCTGGTTAAAGAAAATGAGTGAGTGCTGGAGAGAGAGAGATAGAGAGAGTGCTGGAGAGAGACAGAGTGCAGGAGAGAGAGAGAGAGTGAGTGCAGGAGAGAGAGAGAGTGAACGGTTGCTGGAGTGGGAGAGAGAGCGAGTGCTGGAGTGGGAGAGAGAGCGAGTGCTGTAGATGGAGAGAGAGCGAGTGCTGGAGAGAGAGATAGCTATTCAGTGCTGGAGAGAGAGATAGGGAGAGAGTGGTGGAGAGAGAGAGATAGAGAGCGAGTGGTGGAGAGCGAGAGAGAGCGAGTGCTAGAGATGGAGAGAGCGAGTGCTGGAGAGTGAGAGATGGAGAGTGAGTGCTCAAGAGAGAGAGATAGGGAGAGAGTGCTGGCGAGAGAGAGTGAGTGCAGGACAGAGAGAGTGAGTGCACGTGAGAGAGAGAGAGTGAGTGCTGGAGAGAGAGAGATAGAGAGTGAGAGCTGGAGAGATAGAGAGTGAGTGCTGGAGAGAGAGGTAGAGAGTGATTGCTGGAGAGAGAGAGGTAGAGAGTGAGTGCTGGAGAGAGACAGTGAGAGAGCTAGTGCTGGAGAGAAAGAATGAGTGCTGGAGAAGGATAGAGTGCTGGAGAGAGAGAGATAAAGAGTGAGTGCTGGCAGGAGAGAGAGAGTGAGTGGTGGAGATAGAGACTGAGTGCTGGAGAGAGAGAATGAGGGCTGGAGAGAGAGAGTGAGAGAGCGAGTGCTGGAGAGAAAGAGAGAGTGAGTGCTGGCGAGAGAGATGGAGAGTGAGTGCGGGAAAGGGAGAGAGTCTGAGTGCTGGAGAGAGACAGATGGAGAGTGACTAGCGGAGAGAGGGAGTGAGTGCTGGAGAGACAGGGAGAGAGAGATTGAATGCTGGAGAGAAAGAGAGAATGAGTGCTGGAGAGAGAGAGTGAGCGAGTGCTGGAGAGAGAGAGGGAGAGAGTGAGTGAGTGCTGGAGAGGGAGATAGGGATTGCGTGCTGGAGAGGGAGAAAGAGAGAATGACTGGTAGAGAGAGAGAAATAGAGAGTGAGTGGTGGCTAGAGAGATAGAGAGTGACTGCTGGAGAGGTAGAGCGTCTGAGTGATGGAGAGAGTGAGAGAGTGAGTGCTGGAGAGAGAGCGAGTGAGTGCTGGAGAGAGAGAGAGTTGGAGAGTGAGTGCTGGAGAGAGAGTGATTTTGTGCTGGATACAGAGAATGAATGAGTGCTAGAGAGAGAGAGATAGAGAGTGAGTGATGGAGAGAGACAGAGTTTGTGCTGGATGAAGAGAATGAATGAGTGCTGGAGAGAGAGAGATAGAGAGTGAGTGCTGGAGAGAAAGAGAGAGAGTGAGTGCTGGAGATAGTGAGAGAGTGAGTGCTGGAGAGAGAGAATGAGTGCGGGGGAGAAAGTGAGAATGAGTGCTGTGAGTGAGAGATGGAGAGTGAGTGCTGGAGAGTGAGTGCTCGAGAGAGAGAGATAGGGAGAGAGTGCTGGCAAGAGAGAGTGCGTGCAGTACAGAGAGATAGTGAGTGCAGGAGAGAGAGAGTGAGTGCCAGAGAGACAGAGATAGAGAGTGAGTGCTGGAGAGAGAGTGAGAGAGTGAGTGCTGGAGAGAAAGAGAGAATGAGTGCTGGGGAGAGAGAGAGTGAGTGAGTGCTGGAGAGAGAGAGAGTTGGAGAGTGAGTGCTGGAGAGAGAGTGAGAGAGCGAGTGCTGGAGAGAGACAGAATGAGTGCTGGAGAGAGAGAGAGTGAGCGAGTGCTGGAGAGTGAGAAAGAGCAAGTGCTGGACAGAGAGATAGAGAGTGACTGCTGGAGAGAGAGATAGAGAGTGAGTGCTGGAGAGAGAGACAGATAGATAGTGAGTGCCGGAGAGAGAGAGAGAGTGAGAAAGGACTGGGGAGAGAGAGATAAGAGAGCGAGTGCTGGAGAAAGAGACAGAGAGTAAATGCTCGAGAGAGAGAGAGAGAGAGTGCTGGAGATGGAGAGATAGTGAGTGCTGGAGAGAGAGAGATTTTGTGCTGGATAAAGAGAATGAATGAGTGCTAGAGAGAGAGAGATAGAGAGTGAGTGATGGAGAGAGAGAGAGTTTGTGCTGGATGAAGAGAATGAATGAGTGCTGGATAGAGAGAGATAGAGAGTGAGTGCTGGAGAGAAAGAGAGAGAGTGAGTGCTGGAGATAGTGAGAGAGTGAGTGCTGGAGAGAGAGAATGAGTGCGGGGGAGAAAGTGAGAATGAGTGCTGGTGAGTGAGAGATGGAGAGTGAGTGCTGGAGATGGAGAGAGAGTGAGTGCTGGAGAGAGAGATAGAGAGTGAGTGCTGGAGAGTGAGTACTCGAGAGAGAGAGATAGGGAGAGAGTGCTGGCGAGAGAGAGTGAGTGCAGTACAGAGAGATAGTGAGTGCAGGACAGAGAGAGAGTGAGTGCAGTACAGAGAGATAGTGAGTGCAGGAGAGAGAGAGAGTGAGTGCCAGAGAGACAGAGATACAGAGTGAGTGCTGGAGAGAGAGTGAGAGAGTGAGTGCTGGAGAGAAAGAATGAGTGCTGGAGAGAGAGAGAGTGAGTGCACGTGAGAGAGAGAGTGAGTGCAGGAGAGAGAGAGAGTGAGTGCTAGAGGGACAGAGATAGAGAGTGAGCGCTGGAGAAAGAGTGAGAGAGTGAGTGCTGGAGAGAAAGAATGAGTGCTGGAGAGAGAGAGAGTGAGCGAGTGCTGAAGAGGGAGAAAGAGCACGTGCTGGAGAGAGAGATAGAGATTGAGTGCTGGAGAGAGAGATAGAGAGTGAGTGCTGGAGAGAGAGATAGAGATTGAGTGCTGGAGAGAGAGATAGAGAGTGAGTGCTGGAGAGAGAGAGAGAGTGAGTGCTGGAGAGAGAGAGAGATTGAGTATGTGCTGGGGAGAGAGAGATAAGATAGTGAGTGTAGGAGAGAGAGAGAGTGAGTGGTGGAGAGAGAGAGAGAGTGAGTTAGTGCTGGGGAGAGAGAGATAAGAGAGTGAGGGCTGGAGAGAGAGAGAGTGAGTGGTGGAGAGAGAGAGATGGAGAGTGAGTGGTGGAGAGAGAGAGATAGAGACTGAGTGCTGGAGAGAGAGTGTGAGTGCTGGGGAGTGAGAGTGAGTGCTGGATAAAGAGAATGAGTGGGTGCTGGAGAGGGAGAGATAGAGATGGAGTGTTGGAGAGAGAAAGATAGAGAGAGTGCTGGTGAGAGAGATAGGGAGTGAGTGCTGGAGAGAGAGAGGGAGAGAGAGAGACAGAGAGTGAGTGCTGGAGAGAGAGCGAGAGAGTGGGTGCTGGAGAGAGAGAGAATGAGTGCTGTAGAGAGAGAGAGTGAGCGAGTGCTGGAGAGTGAGAAAGAGCAAGTGCTGGACAGAGAGATAGAGAGTGACTGCTGGAGAGAGAGATAGAGAGTGAGTGCTGGAGAGAGAGACAGATAGATAGTGAGTGCCGGAGAGAGAGAGAGTGAGAGAAAGGACTGGGGAGAGAGAGATAAGAGAGCGAGTGCTGGAGAAAGAGACAGAGAGTAAATGCTCGAGAGAGAGAGAGAGAGTGCAGGAGATGGAGAGACAGTGAGTGCTGGAGAAAGAGAGAGAGATTTTGTGCTGGATAAAGAGAATGAATGAGTGCTGGAGAGAGAGAGATAGAGAGTGAGTGCTGGAGAGAAAGAGAGAGAGTGAGTGCTGGAGATAGTGAGAGAGTCAGTGCTGGAGAGAGAGAATGAGTGCGGGGGAGAAAGTGAGAATGAGTGCTGGTGAGTGAGAGATGGAGAGTGAGTGCTGGAGATGGAGAGAGAGCAAGTGCTGGAGAGAGAGATAGAGAGTGAGTGCTGGAGAGAGAGAGTGAGAGAGCGAGTGCTGGAAAGAAGGAGAAAGAGAGTGAGTGCTGTTTAAAGAAAATGAGTGAGTGCTGGAGAGAGAGAGATAGAGAGTGAGTGCTGGAGAGAGAGAGAGTGCAGGAGAGAGAGAGAGAGTGAGTGCAGGAGAGAGAGAGAGTGAACGGGTGCTGGAGTGGGAGAGAGCGCGAGTGCTGGAGTGGAGTTGGAGAGAGAGCGAGTGCTGTAGATGGAGAGAGAGCGAGTGCTGGAGAGGGAGAGATAGCTATTCAGTGCTGGAGAGAGAGATAGGGAGAGAGTGCTGGAGAGAGAGATAGGGAGAGAGTGCTGGAGAGAGAGAGATAGAGAGCGAGTGCTGGAGAGTGAGAGATGGAGAGTGAATGCTGGAGAGAGAGATAGAGAGTGAGTGGTGGAGAGGGAGAGAGAGCGAGTGCTGGAGAGAGAGAGATAGAGAGTGAGTGCTCGAGAGAGAGAGAGATAGGGAGAGAGTGCTGGCGAGAGAGAGTGAGTGCAGGACAGAGAGAGTGAGTGCACGTGAGAGAGAGAGAGAGAGTGCAGGAGAGAGAGAGAGTGAGTGCTAGAGGGACAGAGATAGAGAGTGAGTGCTAGAGAAAGAGTGAGAAAGAGTGCTGGAGAGAAAGAATGAGTGCTGGAGAGAGAGAGAGTGAGCGAGTGCTGAAGAGGGAGAAAGAGCAAGTGCTGGACTGAGAGATAGAGATTGAGTGCTGGAGAGAGAGATAGAGAGTGAGTGCTGGAGAGAGAGAGAGATTGAGTATGTGCTGGGGAGAGAGAGATAAGATAGTGAGTGTAGGAGAGAGAGAGAGTGAGTGGTGGAGAGAGAGAGAGAGTGAGTTAGTGCTGGGGAGAGAGAGATAAGAGAGTGAGGGCTGGAGAGAGAGAGAGTGAGTGGTGGAGAGAGAGAGATGGAGAGTGAGTGGTGGAGAGAGAGAGATAGAGATTGAGTGCTGGAGAGAGAGATAGAGAGTGAGTGCTGGAGAGAGAGAGAGAGTGAGTGCTGGAGAGAGAGAGAGATAGATAGTGAGTGCTGGAGAGAGAGAGAGAGTGAGTATGTGCTGGGAAGAGAGAGATAAGAGAGTGAGTGCTGGAGAGAGAGAGATAGAGACTGAGTGCTGGAGAGAGAGTGTGAGTGCTGGAGAGAGAGAGAGTGAGTGTTGGATAAAGAGAATGAGTGAGTGCTGGAGAGGGAGAGATAGAGATGGAGTGTTGGAGAGAGAAAGATAGAGAGTGAGTGCTGGTGAGAGAAATAGGGAGTGAGTGCTGGAGAGAGAGAGAGAGAGAGAGTGAGTGCTGGAGAGAGAGCAAGTGAGTGCTGGAGAGAGAGAGATAAAGAGTGAGTGCTGGCAGGAGAGAGAGAGTGAGTGGTGGAGATAGAGACTGAGTGCTGGAGAGAGAGAATGAGGGCTGGAGAGAGAGAGTGAGAGAGCGAGTGCTGGAGAGAAAGAGAGAGTGAGTGCTGGCGAGAGAGATGGAGAGTGAGTGCGGGAAAGGGAGAGAGTCTGAGTGCTGGAGAGAGACAGATGGAGAGTGACTAGTGGAGAGAGGGAGTGAGTGCTGGAGAGACAGGGAGAGAGAGATTGAATGCTGGAGAGAAAGAGAGAATGAGTGCTGGAGAGAGAGAGTGAGCGAGTGCTGGAGAGAGAGAGGGAGAGAGTGAGTGAGTGCTGGAGAGGGAGATAGGGATTGCGTGCTGGAGAGGGAGAAAGAGAGAATGACTGGTAGAGAGAGAGAAATAGAGAGTGAGTGGTGGTTAGAGAGATAGAGAGTGACTGCTGGAGAGGTAGAGCATCTGAGTGATGGAGAGAGTGAGAGAGTGAGTGCTGGAGAGAGAGCGAGTGAGTGCTGGAGAGAGAGTGAGAGAGCGAGTGCTGGAGAGAGAGAGAATGAGTGCTGGAGAGAGAGAGAGTGAGCGAGTGCTGGAGAGTGAGAAAGAGCAAGTGCTGGACAGAGAGATAGAGAGTGACTGCTGGAGAGAGAGATAGAGAGTGAGTGCTGGAGAGAGAGACAGATAGATAATGAGTGCCGGAGAGAGAGAGAGAGTGAGAAAGGACTGGAGAGAGAGAGATAAGAGAGCGAGTGCTGGAGAAAGAGACAGAGAGTAAATGCTCGAGAGAGAGAGAGAGAGTGCTGGAGATGGAGAGAGAGTGAGTGCTGGAGAGAGAGAGATTTTGTGCTGGATAAAGAGAATGAATGAGTGCTAGAGAGAGAGAGATAGAGAGTGAGTGATGGAGAGAGAGAGAGTTTGTGCTGGAGGAAGAGAATGAATGAGTGCTGGAGAGATAGAGATAGAGAGTGAGTGCTGGAGAGAAAGAGAGAGAGTGAGTGCTGGAGATAGTGAGAGAGTGAGTGCTGGAGAGAGAGAATGAGTGCGGGGGAGAAAGTGAGAATGAGTGCTGGTGAGTGAGAGATGGAGAGTGAGTGCTGGAGATGGAGAGAGAGCAAGTGCTGGAGAGAGAGATAGAGAGTGAGTGCTGGAGAGAGAGAGTGAAAGAGCGAGTGCTGGAGAGAAGGAGAAAGAGAGTGAGTGCTGTTTAAAGAAAATGAGTGAGTGCTGGAGAGAGAAGAGAGATAGAGAGTGAGTGCTGGAGCGAGAGAGAGTGCAGGGGAGAGAGAGAGTGAGTGCAGGAGAGAGAGAGAGTGAACGGGTGCTGGAGTGGGAGAGAGCGCGAGTGCTGGAGTGGAGTGGGAGAGAGAGCGACTGCTGGAGATGGAGAGAGAGCGAGTGCTGGAGAGGGAGAGATAGCTATTCAGTGCTGGAGAGAGAGATAGGGAGAGAGTGCTGGAGAGAGAGAGATAGAGAGCGAGTGGTGGAGAGGGAGAGAGAGCGAGTGCTGGAGAGTGAGAGATGGAGAGTGAGTGCTGGAGAGAGAGAGATAGAGAGTGAGTGCTCGAGAGAGAGATAGGGAGAGAGGGCTGGCGAGAGAGAGTGAGTGCAGGACAGAGAGAATGAGTGCAGGTGAGAGAGAGAGAGAGTGAATGCAAGAGAGAGAGAGAGAGTGCATGCTGGAGAGAGAGATAGCGAGTGAGTGCTGGAGAGAGAGAGAGTGACTGCTGGAGAGAGAGAGATAGAGAGTGAGTGCTGGAGAGAGAGAAAGCGAGTGAATGCTGGAGAGAGACAGAGTGACTGCTGGAGAGAGAGGATGAGCGAGTGCTGGAGAGAGAGAGTGAGCGATTGCTGGACAGGGAGAGAGAGCGAGTGCTGGAGAGAGAGGTAGAGGGTGAGTTGTGGGGAGAGAGATAGTGAGTGCTGGAGAGAGAGAGAGTGACTGCTGGAGAGAGAGATAGAGAGTGAGAGCTGGAGAGAGAGAGAGATAGAGAGAGAGTGAGTGCTGGAGAGACAGGGAGAGAGAGATTGAATGCTGGAGAGAAAGAGAGAATGAGTGCTGGAGAGAGAGTGAGCGAGTGCTGGAGAGAGAGAGGGAGAGAGTGAGTGAGTGCTGGAGAGGGAGATAGGGAGTGCGTGCTGGAGAGGGAGAAATAGAGAATGACTGGTAGAGAGAGAGAAATAGAGAGTGAGTGGTGGCTAGAGAGATAGAGAGTGACTGCTGGAGAGGTAGAGCGTCTGAGTGATGGAGAGAGTGAGAGAGTGAGTGCTGGAGAGAGAGAGAGACTGAGTGCTTGGGTGAAAGAAATATTGAGTGCTGGAGAGAGGGAGTGAGTGCTGGAGAGAGAGAGTGACTGCTGGAGAGAGAGAGATAGAGAGTGAGAGCTGGAGAGATAGTGAGTGCTGGAGAGAGAGAGAGATAGAGAGAGAGTGAGTGCTGGAGAGAGTGAGTGAGAGAGTGAGTGCTGTAGAAAAAGAGAGAATGATTGCAGGAGAGAGAGAGTGAGCGAGTGCTGGAGAAGGAGAGAGAACAAGTGCTGGAGGGAGAGGTAGAGTGAGTGCTGGAGAGAGAGAGATAGAGAGTGAGAGCTGGAGAGATAGAGAGTGAGTGCTGGAGAGAGAGGTAGAGAGTGAGTGCTGGAGAGAGAGAGGTAGAGAGTGAGTGCTGGAGAGAGACAGTGAGAGAGCTAGTGCTGGAGAGAAAGAATGAGTGCTGAAGAAGGATAGAGTGCTGGAGAGAGAGAGATAAAGAGTGAGTGCTGGCAGGAGAGAGAGAGTGAGTGGTGGAGATAGAGACTGAGTGCTGGAGAGAGAGAATGAGGGCTGGAGAGAGAGATTGAGAGAGCGAGTGCTGGAGAGAAAGAGAGAGTGAGTGCTGGCGAGAGAGATGGAGAGTGAGTGCGGGAAAGGGAGAGAGTCTGAGTGCTGGAGAGAGACAGATGGAGAGTGACTAGTGGAGAGAGGGAGTGAGTGCTGGAGAGACAGGGAGAGAGAGATTGAATGCTGGAGAGAAAGAGAGAATGAGTGCTGGAGAGAGTGAGCGAGTGCTGGAGAGAGAGAGGGAGAGAGTGAGTGAGTGCTGGAGAGGGAGTTAGGGAGTGCGTGCTGGAGAGGGAGAAAGAGAGAATGACTGGTAGAGAGAGAGAAATAGAGAGTGAGTGGTGGCTAGAGAGATAGTGACTGCTGGAGAGGTAGAGCGTCTGAGTGATGGAGAGAGTGAGAGAGTGAGTGCTGGAGAGGGAGAGAGACTGAGTGCTGTAGTGAAAGAAATATTGAGTGTTGGAGAGAGGGAGTGAGTGCTGGAGAGAGAGTGAGTGAGTACTGGAGAGAGAGAGATAGAGAGTGAATGGCGGAGAGCAAGAGAGTGAGTGCTGTGAAAGAGGGAGAGAGTGAGCGAGTGCTGGAGAGAGAGACAGTGAGCGAGTGCAGGAAAGAGAGAGAGAGTGAGAGTACTGGAGAGAGAGAGACAGAGAGATAGCACGTGCTGGAGAGGGAGAGATAGAGAGTGAGGGCTCGAGAGAGAGAGGTCGAGAGTGTGTGCTGGAGAGTGAGAGAGAGAAAGAGTGAGTGCTGGAGAGAGAGAGAAAGTGAGTGCTGGAAGAGAGATACAGAGAGTCAGTGCTGGAGAGAGAGAGAGAGAGTGAGTGCTGGAGAGAGAGAGAGAGAGTGAGTGCTGGAGAGAGAGAGAGAGAGTGAGTGCTGGAGAGAGAGAGATAGAGAGTGAGTGGTGGCGAGAGAGTGAGTGCTGGTGAAAGAGATAGAGAGTGAGTGATGGAGAGAGAGTAAGTGCTGGTGGGAGAGATAGATAGTGAGTGCGGGACAGGGAGAGCGAGTGGGTGCTGGGGAGAGGGAGATAGTGGGTGAGTACTGGAGAGAGAGAGAGAGAGTGAGTACTGGAGAGAGAGATAGAGAGTGAGTGGTGGAGAGAGTGTGAGTGCTGGTGAGAGAGATAGAGAGTGAGTGCTGGAGTGAGAGAGATAGAGAGTGAGTGCTGGAGTGAGAGAGATAGAGAGTGAGTGCTGGAGGGAGAGAGTGTGAGTGAGGGCAGGAGGGAGATAGACTGAGTGAGGGCAGGAGAGAGAGAGTGAGGGCAGGAGAGAGAATGAGTGAGGGCAGGAGAGAGAGAGTGAGTGAGGGCAGGAGTGAGAGAGTGAGTGAGGACAGGAGAGAGAGAGTGAGTGAGGACAGGAGAGAGAGAGTGAGTGAGTGCTGGAGAGAGAGTGTGTGAGGGCAGGAGAGAGAGAGTGAGTGATGGCAGGAGAGCGCAAGTGAGTGAGGTCAGGAGAAAGAGTGAGTGAGGTCAGGAGAGAGAGAGTAAGTGAGGGCTGGAGAGAGAGAGTGAGTGAGGTCAGGAGAGAAAGTGATAGAGAGTGAGTGCTAGAAAAAGAGAGAGAATGAGTGAGTGCTGGTGGGAGAGATAGAGAGTGAGTGCGGGAGAGGGAGAGAGTCTGAGAGCAGGAGGGAGAGAGATAGAGTCTGACTAGTGGAGAGAGAAGTTGAGTGCTGGGGAGAGAGGGAGAGAGATTGAATGCTGGAGAGAAAGAGTGAATGAGTGCTAGAGAGAGAGAGAGTGAGCGAGTGCTGAAGAGGGAGGAAGAGCAAGTGCTGGATTGAGAGATAAAGATTGAGTGCTGGAGAGAGAGAGAGAGACAGTGAGTGCTGGAGAGAGAGAGAGAGTGAGTGGTGGAGAGAGAAAGTGAGAGAGCGAGTGCTGGAGAGAAGGAGAGAGAGAGTGAGTGCTGGTTAAAGAAAATGAGTGAGTGCTGGAGAGAGAGAGAGATAGAGAGTGAGTGCTGGAGAGAGAGAGAGTGCAGGAGAGTGAGAGAGAGTGAGTGCAGGAGAGAGAGAGAGAGTGAATGGGTGCTGGAGTGGGAGAGAACGCGAGTGCTGGAGAGGGAGAGAGAGCAAGTGCTGTAGATGGAGAGAGAGCGAGTGCTGGAGAGGGAGAGATAGCGAGTGCTGGAGAGGGAGAGATAGCGAGTGCTGGAGAGGGAGAGATAGCGAGTGCTGGAGAGAGAGAGAGAGAGTGCTGGTGAGGGAGAGATAGCGACTGCTGTAGATGGAGAGAGAGCGAGTGCTGGAGAGGGAGAGATAGCGAGTCAGTGCTGGAGAGAGAGATAGGGAGAGAGAGTGAGTGCTGGAGAGGGAGAGTGAGCGAGTGCTGGAGAGGGAGAGATAGCGAGTGCTGGAGAGTGAGAGAGAGAGTGCTGGAGAGGGAGATATAGCGAGTGCTGTAGATGGAGAGAGAGCGAGTGCTGGAGAGGGAGAGATAGCGAGTCAGTGCTGGAGAGAGAGATAGGGAGAGAGAGTGAGTGCTGGAGAGGGAGAGTGAGCGAGTGCTGGAGAGGGAGAGATAGCGAGTGCTGGAGAGGGAGAGATAGCGAGTGCTGGAGAGAGAGTGAGTAATGGAGTGGGAGAGAGATCGAGTGCTGGAGAGGGAGAGAGGGCGAGTGCTGGAGAGAGTGAGAGAGACTGCTGGAGAGGGAAATAGAGAGTGAGTGGCAGAGAGAGTGAGTGAGTGCTGGAGAGAGAGTGAGTGAGTGCTGGAGAGAGTGAGTGAGTACTGGAGAGTGAGAGTGAGTGCTGTGGGGAGAGGGAGAGAGAAACTGAATGCTGGAGAGAAAGAGAGAATGAGTGCTGGAGAGAGAGAGAGAGAGTGAGCGAGTGCTGTAGAGAGAGAGAGAGAAGTCTGCTGGCGAGAGAGAGAGATAGAGAAAGAGCATGTGCTGGAGAAGGAGAGAGAGCAACTGCTGGAGAGGGAGAGATAGAGCGTGAGTGCTCGAGAGAAAGATAGAGAGTGAGTGCTGGAGAGAGAAAGATAGAGAGTGAGTGCTGGAGAGAGAGATAGGGAGTGAGTGCTGGAGAGAGAGATAGGGAGTGAGTGCTGGAGAGAGAGATAGGGAGGGAGTGCTGGAGAGAGAGAGAGAGTGAGTGCTGGCGAGAGAGGTAGAGAGTGAGTGCTGGAGAGGGAGAGAGTCTGAGTGCTGGAGAGAGTGAGGGAGAGTGCTGGCGAGATAGATAGAGATTGAGTGGCGGAGAGGGAGAGAGTCTGAGTGCTGGAGAGAGTGAGAGAGTGAGAGCTGGAGAGAGAGTGAGTGAGTGCTAGAGAGAGAGTGAGTGAGTACTGGGGAGAGAGAGATAGAGAGTGAATAGTGGAGAGAGAGAGAGAGTGCGTGCTGGAGAGAGAGGGAGAGAGAGATTGAATGCTGGAGAGAAAGAGAGAATGAGTGCTGGAAAGAGAGAGAGTGAGTGAGTGCTGGAGAGAGAGAGGGTGAGAGTGAGTGCTGGAGAGAGAGAGAGAGTAACTGCTGGAAAAAGAGAGATAGAGAGTGAGAGCTTGAGAGAGAGAGAGTGAGAGATCTGGAGAGACAGACAGAGTGGCTGCTGGAGAGAGAGAGATAGAGAGTGCGTGCTGGAGAGAGATAGCGAGTGAGTGCTGGAGAGAGAGAGAGTGACTGCTGGAGAGAGAGAGATAGAGAGTGACTGCTGGAGAGAGAGAGACAGTGAGAGCTGGAGAGTTAGAGAGTGAGTGCTGGAGAAAAAGAGAGAATGACTGCTGGAGAGAGAGTGAGCGAGTGCTGGAGAGAGAGAGTGAGCGATTGCTGGACATGGAGAGAGAGCAAGTGCTAGAGAGAGAGGTAGAGGGTGAGTGGTGGGGAGAGAGATAGTGACTGCTGGAGACAGAGAGTTAGAAAGTGAGATCTGGTGAGATAGAGAGTGAGTGCTGGAGAGAGAGAGAGTGCTGGAGAGGGAGAGAGAACGAGTGCTGGAGAGAGAGGTAGAGGGTGAGTGCTGGAGAGATAGAGAGTGAGTGCTGGAGGGAGAGGTAGAGAGTGAGTGCTGGAGGGAGAGGTAGAGAGTGAGTGCTGGGGAGAGAGAGTGAGAGAGCTAGTGCTGGAGAGAAAGAATGAGTGCTGGAGAGGGATAGTGAGTGCTGAAGAAAGAGAGATAGAGAGTGAGTGCTTGAGAGAGAAAGAGAGAGTGAGTGCTGGAGAGAGAGAGATAGAGAGTGAGTGCTGGAGAGAGAGAGATAGAGAGTGAGTGCTCGAGAGAGATAGAGAGTGAGTGCTCGAGAGAGAGAGTTAGAGAGTGAGTGCTCGAGAGAGAGAGATAGAGAGTGAGTGAGTGCTCGAGAGAGAGAGAGATAGAGAGTAAGTGCTGGGGAGAGAGCGATAAGAGAGTGAGTGCTTGAGAGAGAGAGTGAGTGGTGGAGAGAGAGACTGAGTGTTGGGGAGAAAGAGAATGAGTGCTGGAGAGTGAGAGATGGAGAGTGAGTGCTGGAGAGAGGGAGATATATAGAGAGTGAGTGCTGGAGAAAGAGAGGGACAGGGTTTCAGGGAGAGTGGCTCCCAGGGGACGAGCAGTGGGGAGAGGAATTTCCAGAGGGAGAGCGGGCTCGGGGGTAAGAGTGTGGGAGGGAGGCAGAGCTGGCGGACTGGCAGTGTTTTTGAGGTCCCCACGGGCAAGGAGAGGGGGAGCTCCATGTTTGCGGGGGACAAGAATGTGCCCCCAGGGAGCTGCTTCGTCTCCCTCCAGGTGCTGACCGCCCATTCCGGGCGCTCTGCTTCTCCGGCAGCGGCTTCCTGGTCACTTATCACTTTGGTGTCGCCGAGTGTTTGCTGGAGAACAGGCCAGACGTTGTGTCTGGAGCTTCCCGAGTGTTTGGAGCATCTGCCCGTTCTCTTATCGCGGCCGCTGTTGTCTGCGCTGTTAACCTGGTAAATCAGCAATTGCGAACGGTGGAGCGGATCCCTTGTTGCACAGATGGGCACTTTCAGCATTGATCCTGATGAGTTGGTCTTGGCGGCTTTGGTATTTGAAGTTGAGAGCAGTGACCCTTGAGGTCGGAGAGCAGGGAGGGGAGAGATTCTGGACTGGATTGGGCTCCCTTCCCTGCTCTGAGTGTTGCTATTGAACTGGATTCCTGCAGATGCTCACTAATGATTGCTGCTTGTCCTGTTTGAGTGTGGATATTGGAGAAGGTTTAGATGGGGCTGGGCTGGGCTGCAATGCATCTAACGGTGAAATGGCCTGCTGCCCAAAGAAAAACTTGCATTTCTCAAGCGCCTGATCTCCGTACATCCCCAAAGTCTTGACAGTCAATGAATTACTCACTCTTGTAATGTAGGAAATGCAGTAGCCGATTTGTGCACAGCAAGCTCCCACAAACAGCAATGTGATAATGAGCAGCTCATCTGTTTTCATGGTGTTGGCTGAGGGATAAACATTGGCTCCAGGGAGAACTCCCTTCTCCTCAGTAGTGTTAAGGTATCTTTACACTCACTGGGCAGGGAAAATAGGAACAAAAATAAAAATAGCTGGAAAAACTCAGCAGATCTGACAGCATCTACAGAGAGGAACACAGTTAAAGTCTGTATGACTCTTCATCAGAACTGAGGAAATATAGAAATGAGGTGAAATATAAGCTGGTTAAGGTGGGGAGGGGGGAGGGGGGGACAGGTAGAGCTGGATAGAGGGCCAGTGATAGGTGGAGGCAAAGGAGAGATTGCCAAAGATGTCATAGACAAAAGGTCAAAGAGGTGTCGACGGTGGTGATATTAGCTAAGGAATGTGCTAATAGTGACATTAAGGGTAGAAAGCAGGACCAGCAAGGTACATATAGCCCCAGTGGGGGGTGGGGTGGGGGGGGAAGGAATCAAAATAAGCTAATAGGTGGAGATGAAACAATGGAAGGAAATACATTTAAAAATAATGGAACTGGATGGGAAACGAAAAATATATTTTAAAAAATAAATTATTGGAAAAGGGGGATCGGAAAGGGGGTGGGGATGGAGGAGAGAGTTCATAATCTAAAGTTGTTGAATTCAATGTTAAGTCCGGAAGGCTGTAAAGTGCCTAGTCGGAAGATGAGGTGCTGTTCCTCCAGTTTGCATTGAGCTTCACTGGAACAATGTAGCAGGCCAAGGACAGACATGTGGGCAAGAGAACAGAGTGATGTGTTGAAATGGCAAGCGACAGGGAGGTCTGGGTCATGCTTGCGGACAGACTGAAGGTGTGAAGTAAAGGGGCAGGTGTTGCACCTTCTGCGGTTGCATGGGAAGGTCCAGTGGGAGGGGGTTAAGTTGTACGGTGTGATGGAGGAGTGGACCAGGGTATCCCGGAGGGAACGATTCCTGCGGAATGCCACGGTGGGATGAAGGGAAGATGTGTTTGGTGGTGGCATCATGCTGGAGTTGGTGGAAATGGCGGAGGATGATCCTTTGAATGCGGAGGCTAGTGGGGTGATAAGTGAGGACAAGAGATTCTGGGAGGGAGAGGGCGGATACGCAGGAGATGGGCCGGACACGGTTGAGGGCCCTGTCAACCACAGTGGGTGGAAAACCTCGGTTAAGGAAAAAGGAAGACATGTCAGAGGAACTGTTTTGGAAAGTGGCATCATCAGAACAGATGCGACGGAGGCGAAGGAATTGAGAGAATGGGATGGAGTCCTTACAGGAAGCAGGGTGTGAGGAGCTGTAGTCAAGGTAGCTGTGGGAGTCTGTAGGCTTGTAATGGATATTGGTGGACAGTCTATCACCAGAAATTGAGACAGAGAGGTCAGGGGTAAGATAGGACTTCAGTTTAACACCTCATCTGAAAGACAGCTGACTCTTGAAGAATTGCAATTTGGAGTAAGGGAATCTTACCCCATGAAAATATCTCAGTAAAGAGATTCCAGTTTCACTTTGGCTATTCACTGCAGCTAGCCCCACCTATGAAGATTGCAACGATACTGCCCATTTGTGTGCACACATGTTCATGTGTGTGCACGTGCACGAGCGTGTCTTTGCGCCTGTGTGGTGCGCCCATGCAAGCATGTGTGCATGCGTGTGGACATGCTCATGCTCGCATGTGTACATGTGTGTGTGCCCATGTGTGTGTGCCATGCGTGTATGTGCCATACATGTGTGCGTGTGTGTGTGCCCATTCACGCGTGTGCACGCCCATGCGAGCGTGAGTGTGTGTGATTTTCCTTTCTAATCGTTGATTCACTGTACGAAGATGAAAAACAAGCCAAAATTCGAAGGAAGCTTGATCCTGTTTGCTTAACCCTGATAATCTTCCCAATAGGAAGCCTCAGTGAGGTGACGAAGCTGAATAGATAGCTTTTAGTTTATACATCATCTATGGTGCTGCGTGCATGGTACGTAATGTGTGAGGTGGTTGTGAGGATGGATGATGTGTATTGGGATGAATCCATTTGCAAGCGTGTTTTTCCTGTCACTCCAGGTTGAAGTCCTTCACTTCTTATGTCCCCTTTTCCCTTTATCCCCTTACTCTTTTCTCCCATTGTCATGCTTCCCTTTATTTCTTCCTTCCCATGTAGTCTGCTTGCTTCCTATTCTTCTGCTGCTGTCCCAGACTTTACTTCCTCTTCCAAAAACCTACACTTTCCCTCTGTGCCTCTCTTGGCATCCTCTGAAAGACCCATTGAGGCACTTGTCGCTGTCTCCTCAGAGCAGAAATCCCAAGTACCCTGTCCTCACTGACCTTCCTACCCAGTGTGCCCACTGGGAGCTATGCTGGTCGATTCCTCCCTGTCCTGCCCACCTCTCCACACAATGAACTGGACTTTGCCAGTTGATCAGGTTCTCACTGCTCCTCTCCACAACTCCCCCCAGAATGTCTGTTCACTTGTGAACAAACCCTTTTCTTTTCAGGAGCTTATTGCTGATGATTGCATTGACATCATGGCTTTGACAGAAAGCTGCCTGATGAGTGATACCACCTCTCCCCTTCAGGGAGCCTCACTGCCTGGCCATGCCTTCCATCATTTGTCTCAGGTAAACTGGCAGTGTTGCTCTGATCACAAAACTATCACATCTTGATGTTCCCCTACCCCTCTGACATCTTCTCCTTTCAGCTTCTCTCCTGGTTTCACCCCTCTCCTCTCCTTTTAAAACCCTTGTTCTCTATCACCCTCCCAACTACTCTGTCTAGTTTATCAGTAAAATATTTTCACTGCTTTCCTCCCTCAGCCTCTGCACTGGGTGACTTCTCATCCTCTGTGGTTGCAACCTCCTCAACTCTCTATAGGTTTACTCTCCTCCTGTCCTTCCTAAATCAATCCCTCCATTTAATCTCACCGACACGTTAATTACCATCACTTGACCTCACCATCTCAGGTAGTCCCCATTATTTAAATCACTAATAAAGGCCATCGCTGATCAATTCCCTGTACTATGCTCTACACATGTCTCACTCCCCTCTCTAAACCCTACTTCCTCCTGTACCTGCCTCTGGGAAGAAAAACTCCACCCTGAGTCACTTCCAGCTGCACTTTCAAAATCCCTTTGACCCTCTGTTCACCATATTTCTGTAGCTATTGACCTGCTCTGTTACATCCTCACTCCCGCCTTTCCCCATTGCCTATTAAAACCATGACTCTCTCCCACCCTGACCATTCCCCCAGTATGGCCCTAATCCCCACTGCTGTAAAGTCAGCTGATGCAGAGCTAGAATGTCCATGCTGTGCAATTGGTTTAACCTATTCTGGGCGGACCTCAAAACACCATCACGTCCTACTCTGTTCTGCCAAATCTGCTTGCTATTCCAGGATCATTCTGGAATACAAAGATAGCCCTAGGCTTCTCTTGTCCACAAAAAAAAGAATTCTTAAACCTTCCACCTTGCCGCCTCCACCTTTGTCTTCAACAAGTGTGAGGAGCTCATGGAGTTCTCTGCCACTAAAATTGAGACCACCCAATCAGCTGCCTCTGCCACTTTCCCCTTTCCCCCCTAGCTGATCAGAGCCAAATATCCCCTAATGGTCTACTCCTGCCCTGGCCCTGAACGAGCATCTTTCTCTCATTTCTCTCCTCATGCCGTCTCTTAGTTCATCTTGTCAATTAGACCCAGCTCTTCCTTCTTGATTCCGCTAAACTGCTGATCACTCAATTTCCCTCCCTGGTTCCCATGTCAGCTGATATTGTTAATGGTTCTCTCTGTTCAGGCACTATTTCCTACCACTAACCACCCCACACCCCTGCCACCCCACAGCACCCCCCACCCCCACCAATTACATCTGTCATCACCCTTCTCTTCAAAAAAAAACCCCTTGTCCCCTCTGTCCTTCAAACTACTGCCCCATCTCCAACTTCCCTTTCATCTAAGAAGCCTTTGAACATGTGTCACCTCCCAAATCCATGTCCATCTTCATGTTTGAATTCCTCCAACAGTAGTATCTGCCCCAAGGGCTGGATAATTATGATCTGAGTTGTGAAGTCTCACCATCTTGCACCTATTACCACCCACACCCACACTAGGCTTTCCCACTGCAAAACAACACAATGTTACCTTGCACAGCACAAACCAACATATAGTGCCAAGGGTTTGTGTACAACAACTTGCATTGATATAACGTGTTTAAGGTGATAAAACGTCTCAAGTCCCATCACAGAAGCATTAGCAAACAAAATTTGACACTTGTATCACATATGGAGATATTAGAGCTGGTAAGCAAAAGCTTGGTCAAAGAGGTAGGTTTTACGAAACATTTTAAAGGGGGAGAGGATAGAGAGCTGAGAGGTTCAGGGAGGTTCCAGAATTTAGGCAGCTACAGGCACGGCCACCAGTGGTGGAACGATTAAAATCAGGAATGCACGGGAGGCCAGAATTGGAGGAGCACAGATATATTGAGGCGAAGGAATTGAGAGAATGGGATGGAGTCCTTACAGAATCTGCATCCTGTGATCATACACTATCTGGATGTTCATGGAGTGAATCCCTTCCTGTTGATGAAGGCACCCGGCTGACCCACTGGCGCCTTGATGGCCACATGTGTGCAGTCGATGGCTCACTCAGTCTGGCTGGCTTTGTCCATACAGAAAGGAATAAATGTCATTACCCACCTGAACAGAGCTTCTGTAACCAACTTGACGCAACTGTGCACAGCTGATTGGGAGACTCCACACAGATCCCCCACTGACCCATGGAAAGAGCTGGAGGCATAGAAGTTGAGGGCCACTGTGACCTTCAGAACCATTGGCATGGGGTGTCCATCCATACAGTTGGAGTTGATCTCAGGCCCAATCATCCGACAAATGGAGATCACAGTCTCCCTTGAGAGGCAGAGCCTCCTTCGGCATTGCACCTCAGACATATTGAGGCAGCTGCATCGGCAACTGTAAACCCTGGCAGCAGGATAATGTTGTCTTCTGTGGCTTCTTCCACCTTGGACTTCCTGCTGGCCCTGCGCCCCTTGTGCCTGCGCCTCTCCTCCCACAGGTCCCTCTCCTGGAAGCTGCATTGGGACACCTGGCCTCCTCTCCCTTCCGCCCCTCTCTTCCTCCTCAGAGGAGGTGCCTCCAGCAGGGACCACAGCCCCCATTAGTAGGGTAAGAGAAGGCTGTATGATACCCGGAAGGGTCCACATGGTCTGAATCCTCCGGGGGTCTGGCAGACAGCACTGAGTCCTGAAGTGATGCCTGGAAATGCTAAGAATGAAGTCCCAAACAGAGATGAAGCTGCCAAGTACCAATAAGCAACCAGCTGCAAACTATCTCCAAAACTGCTCACTACTCACACTGGCAATGCTGCTGACCCTTTTAATCCTGCCTTTGGATGGGGTTTGGGAAAATGTCGGCTGGCCGCCTACCTGTTTTGCCCGTGCGATGAGCAGAAAATTGCACAAGGAAGGAAAAATCACAGTCAATTGGCCTATTAAGGGCCTCAAAGGCCACTTAATTAATGGCAGGCACCGCTCCAGCACCCACATGCGCCTGTCGAGTGAAATATCGCGCCATGAACGCTCGCCCAATGTCACCGCACATTTCACTCCCGTGGGACAAAAAACTCTGCCCAAGAGGAAATGAAGTTGAGGGAAGGAATTCCAGGGTTTGGTGCCTTGGCAGCTGAAGGCACAGTCACCACTGGTGTCATATTTGACTTCAAGATTAGGTTCCGACCACAAGTCAGCGTCATCACTAATACAGCCTATTTCCACATCTGTAACATTGCCCAACTCTACCCCTGCCTCGGCTCATCTGCTGTTGAAACCCTCATCCATATAAACTACATCAACTGCACTACCCTCATCTACACACCTGGCCACCTCCTCAAAAAATTCAATCAAATTTGTTAGGCATGACCTCCCACTGACAAAGCCATGCTGGCTATCCCTGATCAAACTTTGCCTCTCCAAGTGGAGATAGATACTCTTCTTCAGAACTTTCTCCAATAGTTTCCCTACCACTGATATGAGACTTACTGGCCTGTAGTGCCCTGGCTTATCTCTACAACCCTTCTTAAATAGTGGAACCACATTAGCTGTTCTCCAGTCCTCTGGCACCTCCCCCGTGGCCAGAGAGGAATTAAAAATTTGGGTCAGAGCCCCTGCGATCTCCTCTCTTGCTTCCCTCAGCAGTCTGGGACACAAGTCATCTGGACCTGGAGATTTGTCCACTTTTAAGCCTGTCAACACCTCCAATACCTTGTCACTCCCTATATCAATTTGCTTAAGAGCCTCACAGTCTCTCTCCCCGAGTTCAATATCTTCATCCTCATTCTATTGGGTGAAGACGGATGTGAAGTATTCATTCAACACTCTAGCGATGTCCTCTGGCTCCACCCATAGATTTCCCTCTTGGTCCCTTATGGGCCCTACTCTTTCCCTGTTATCCTCTTCCCATTGATATACTTATAGAATATAAAACAAAAACAGAATTACCTGGAAAATCTCAGCAGGTGTGGCATTTTCCCTACTTTTATCAGCCAGAGCTTTCTCATATCCACTCTGCTCTCCTAATTGCTTTCTTAAGCTCCACCCTGCATTGTCTGTACTCCATTAAGACTCTGCTGATTTACTTCCCTTGTACCTGCTAAAAGCCTCTCTTTTCCTTCTCATCGTAACCTGAATATCTCTGGTCTTCTATGGTTTTCTGGGCTTGTTACTCCTTCCTATCACCCTAGAGGGAACATGTTGAGCCTGTACCCTCCCCATTTCCTTTTTGAACACCCCCCACTGTACCTCTGTAGATTTCCCCACAAGTAGCTGTTTCCAGTCTACCTTGGCCAGATCCTGCCTTATTTTACTAAAATCCACTCTCCCCCAATTCAAAACATTTTTTGACAACTTGTCGATTTCTTTGTCCATAACAAACTTAAACTGTGGTTGCTATCGCTAAAATGCTCGCCCATCACCACCTCAGCCACCTGTCTGGCTTCATTCCCCAGAATTAGGTCCAGCAATGCACCGTCCCTTGTTGGACTCTCGACATATTGACCTGAAAAGATTTCCTGTACACATTTCCAAAAATCCACTCCATCCAAGCCCTTAACACTATGTCTATCCCAATTAATGTTGGGAAAGTTGAAATCACCTAATATAATTACCTATTATTATTTTTTCATACCTCCACAAATTGTGCACATATTTGCTCCTCAACTTCCTGCTGACTATCTGGGGGTCTATAATAAACACCTAATAATGTGATTGCCCCTTTTTTATTCCTAAGCTCTACCCACAAAGCTTTATTCGATACCACCTCCAAGATATCATCTCTCCTTACTGCAGTATCTGACTCCTTAACCAATAATGCAATGCCTCCTCCTCTTTTACCCCCTCCCCTGTCTCACCTGAAGATTCTATATCCCAGAATGTTGAGCTGCCAATCCTGCCTTTCCATCAACCACATTTCAGTGATTGCTACTATGTCACAATTCCACGTGTCAATCCTCACCCTTAACTCATCCGTTTTACCTGTAATACTCCTGGCATTAAACTAGAGGCCATCCAGCCTTACCTTACTCCCATCACCTGAATTGCTACCTTGCTCTATTACCTTGTCGTTTCCTTTTAATTTACCATATCTCGCCTCGCATGATCCCTCCCACCACTATTTAGTTTAAAGCCCTCTCTACCTCCCTAATTATATAACTCGCCAGACTCTGGTCCCAACATGGTTCAGGTGAAGACCGTCCCAACTTTCTCCACTACTGATGCCAGTGCCCCATGAATCAAAACCACACCAATCTTTGAGCCATGCATTCATCTCTCTAATCTTATTTACCCTACACCAGTTTGTGAGTGGCTCTAATAATCCAGAGATCCATGACAACTGGATCCTCGCCCTCCCACTGCAAGTTGCTCTCCAGCCTTGAGCAGTTGTCTCGAACCCTGGCACCAGGCAGGCAACAGCATTCTGCACTCTCGCTTTCAGCTATAAAGAATTCTGTCTATCCCCCTGACTATACTGTTCCCTACTAACACTACATTCCTATTAACTCCCCCCGTTTGAATGGCTTCCTGTACCATGGTGCCATAGTCAGTTTGCTCACCCACCCTGCAGCCCCCACTTATCCAAACAAGCTGCAAGAACCTCAAACCTGTTGAACAATTGCAAGGGTTGAGGCTCCTCCACCACAGCTATAGATACACCTCCACTTCTACCTTCTTGATCCCCATACTTGCCTCGCTTGTAGGCACATTACCCTATCCCTGACCAAATCAGAAGACCCTATCCTTTTGGAACAACATGTCCAGAAAGATTCCCCCCCTCCCTGATGCATCTCAGTGTCTGTCACTTGGCCACCAGGTCATTAACCCTGAGCCGAAGTTCCTCGAGCCACAGACACTTACTGCAGATGTGTTTGCCCTGGATCCCACCTACTACAGATGAAGTGAGAGAAACCAGGGAATTATACACCAGTTCACCTCATATTTGTTGTTGAGAAATTGCTAGAGTCTATAGTTAAGCATACAGTGACTGAACACCTTGAAAAATTTCGTTGCTCAGAGAGAACTAGCGGGGATTTCTAAAGGGTAGGTTATGTTTGATGAATCTGAAGAGGTGCCTAATGTAGTGGACAGGGGAATGTCTATGAACGTTATTTATTATGGACTTGTAGAAGATTATTGATAACGTCCCTCATAAGAGACTTTTAGCCAAAGTTGAAGCTCATGGAATTGAGGACAAATTGTTGACATAATTATAAGATTGGTTGAGTGGAAGGAGACAGAGTAGGGATAATTGGCAGGATGTGGTCACCCACAGTGATCTAGGTTGGGCTTTTAAAAATCTCTGAACATGAACCCCCAAGTCTCTTTGGACCTTCACAGCTTTTCATCATTTTGAAAGTACTTTTACCCTTTTTAGATCTATAGTGGATGACCTCACATTTCGCTATATTGAGATCCACTTGCTGTGATTTGCCCATTCACTAAATTAATTAATGTCTTTTTATAGTTTTATGCTTCTGACACTGCCACCATTCTATGTGTCATTGGCGAATTTGTGAATGCAGCTGCCCATCCTGGCATCAAAATCATTAACAAATGAATCATTGATGTCTCAATACAGATCCCTGTCGGAAACCACCAGGCCCAACCTGCCAGTTTGAGTACTGCCCATTATATCTGATGCTAGGTCAATTGCTAGTTTTAAATCTGAGCTTGATAGATTCCTGTTAACCGGAGGTAGTAAGAGGTGTGGGGCAAAAGCCGATATACGGAGGTAGGTCATAGATCAGCCAGAATGCTGGAACAGGCTCAAGGCGTGAAATGGGCTGCTCTCGTTCTTACATTCCGTTCAAAGACCTGGGCCATGGATGCTGACCTATGCCAAGCTCCAGCTTCACTGTCCGAAATTTTCCACCTTTCATTTAATAATGATTTATACACAGGACTAGATAGCTATAGGCTATGCATACCCCACTATTGAGCTATTCCTGAGAACAGTGAATATCATCCCCCATCACTTGTAAGAAATGTTCTAGTCAAGTAACCTTTTGTGGTATTAATTACTTTTAAGACAGCAAAGGAGCTGTTAGGAGCTAACTGGGATAGGATAAAGATAAATCGAGGCTTTCCCTTAGGGTTGGCAGCAGTAAAGGTTTTTTTAAAAAATAATCTCCCTGTCTTAATCAGATACAACTGAGGTTGTTGAGGGAAATTAAATTACAGATGGGGGAGACTCTGACAACAATTTTCCAATCCTTCTGAAATATGGGAGTGGTACCAGAGGATTGGAGGATTGCAAATGTTACATGCCTGTCCAGACAAAGAGAAAGTGTTAAACCCAGCAATTACAGGCCAATTTGCTGAACGTCAAAGACGGGAGAACTTTTAGAGACAATAGTCCAGGTCAAAATTAATTGTCACTTGGGAAAATATAGATTAATAAATGGAAATCTGCAGGAATTGGTTAAAAACAAATCTGTTTGACTAAAACAAAAACAGAATTACCTGGAAAAACTCAGCAGGTCTGGCAGCATCGGCGGAGAAGAAAAGAGTTGACGTTTCGAGTCTTCATGACCCTTCGACAGATCTTGAGTTCAAGTCCAAGAAAGAGTTGAAATATAAGCTGGTTTAAGGTGTGTGTGTGGGGGGCGGAGAGAGAGAGAGAGAGAGAAGTGGAGGGGGGGTGTGGTTGTAGGGACAAACAAGCAGTGATAGAAGCAGATCATCAAAAGATGTCAACAACAATAGAACAAAAGAACACTTGGGTGTTAAAGTTGGTGATATTATCTAAATGAATGTGCTAATTAAGAATGGATGGTAGGGCACTCAAGGTATAGCTCTAGTGGGGGTGGAGAGAGCATAAAAGATTTTAAGATATTTAAAAATAATGGAAATAGGTGGGAAAAGAAAAATCTATATAATTTATTGGAAAAAAAAAAGGAAGGGGGAAACAGAAAGGAGGTGGAGTTAGAGGAGGGAGCTCACGACCTAAAGTTGTTGAATTCAATATTCAGTCCGGAAGGCTGTAAAGTGCCTAGTCGGAAGATGAGGTACTGTTCCTCCAGTTTGCGTTGGGCTTCACTGGAACAATACAGCAAGCCAAGGACAGACATGTGGGCAAGAGAGCAGGGTGGAGAGTTAAAATGGCAAGCGACAGGGAGGTTTAGGTCATTCTTGCGGACAGACCGCAGGTGTTCTGCAAAGCGGTTGCCCAGTTTACGTTTGGTCTCTCCAATGTAAAGGAGACCACATTGAGAGCAACGAATGCAGTAGACTAACTTGGGGGAAATGCAAGTGAAATGCTGCTTCACTTGAAAGGAGTGTTTGGGCCCTTGGACGGTGAGGAGAGAGGAAGTGAAGGGGCAGGTGTTGCATCTTTTGCGTGGGCATGGGGTGGTGCCATAGGAGGGGTTTGAGGAGTAGGGGGTGATGGAGGAGTGGACCAGGGTATCCCGGAGGGAGCAATCCCTACGGAATGCCGATAGGGGCGGTGAAGGGAAGATGTGTTTAGTGGTGGCATCATGCTGGAGTTGGCGGAAATGGCGGAGGATGATCTTTTGAATGCGGAGGCTGGTGGGGTGATAAGTGAGGACAAGGGGGACCCTATCATGTTTCTGGGAGGAAGGAGAAGGCGTGAGGGCGGATGCGCGGGAGATGGGCCGGACACGGTTGAGGGCCCTGTCAACGACCGTGGGTGGAAAACCTCGGTTAAGGAAGAAGGAGGACAAGTCAGAGGAACTGTTTTTGAAGGTGGCATCATTGGAACAGATGCGACGGAGGCGAAGGAACTGAGAGAATGGGATGGAGTCCTTACAGGAAGTGGGGTGTGAGGAGCTGTAGTCGAGGTAGCTGTGGGAGTCCGTGGGTTTGTAATGGATATTGGTGGACAGTCTATCACCAGAGATTGAGACAGAGAGGTCAAGGAAGGGAAGGGAAGTGTCAGAGATGGACCACGTGAAAATGATGGAGGGGTGGAGATTGGAAGCAAAATTAATAAATTTTTCCAAGTCCCAACGAGAGCATGAAGCGGCACCGAAGTGATCATCAATGTACCGGAGAAAGAGTTGTGGAAGGGGGCCGGAGTAGGACTGGAACAAGGAATGTTCCACATACCCCACTTCGGTGCCGCTTCATGCTCTCGTCGGGACTTGGAAAAATTTATTAATTTTGCTTCCAATCTCCACCCCCTCCATCATTTTCTCGTGGTCCAACTCTGACACTTCCCTTCCCTTCCTTGACCTCTCTGTCTCAATCTCTGACCACCAGTCAGACTGTCCACCAATATCCATTACAAACCCACCGACTCCCACAGCTACCTCGACTACAGCTCCTCACACCCCGCTTCCTGTAAGGACTCCATCCCATTCTCTCAGTTCCTTCGCCTCCGTCGCATCTGTTCCAATGATGCCACCTTCAAAAACAGTTCCTCTGACATGTCCTCCTTCTTCCTTAACCAAGGTTTTCCACCCACGGTCGTTGACAGGGCCCTCAACCGTGTCCGGCCCATCTCCCGTGCATCCGCCCTCACGCCTTCTCCTCCCTCCCAGAAACATGATAGGGTCCCCCTTGTCCTCACTTATTACTCCACCAGCCTCCGCATTCAAAGGATCATCCTCCGCCATTTCCGCCAACTCCAGCATGATGCCACCACCAAACACATCTTCCCTTCACCGCCCCTATTGGCATTCCATAGGGATCGCTCCCTCCGGGACACCCTGGTCCACTCCTCCATCACCCCCTACTCCTCAACCCCCTCCTATGGCACCACCCCATGCCCATGCAAAAGATGCAACACCTGCCCCTTCACTTCCTCTCTCCTCACTATCCAAGGGCCCAAACACTCCTTTCAAGTGAAGCAGCATTTCACTTGCGTTTCCCCCAAGTTAGTCTACTGCATTCATTGCTCCCAATGTGGTCTCCTCTACATTGGAGAGACCAAACGTAAACTGGGCGACTGCTTTGCAGAACACCTGCGGTCTGTCCGCAAGAATGACCCAAACCTCCCTGTCGCTTGCCATTTTAACACTCCACCCTGCTCTCTTGCCCACATGTCTGTCCTTGGCTTGCTGCATTGTTCCAGTGAAGCCCAACGCAAACTGGAGGAACAACACCTCATCTTCCGACTAGGCACTTTACAGCCTTCCGGTCTGAATATTGAATTCAACAACTTTAGGTCGTGATCTCCCTCCCCCATCCCCACCCCCTTTCTGTTTCCTCCTTCCTTTTTTTTCCAATAAATTATATAGATTTTTCTTTTCCCACCTATTTCCATTATTTTTAAATATCTTAAAATCTTTTATGCTCTCTCCACCCCCACTAGAGCTATACCTTGAGTGCCCTACCATCCATTCTTAATTAGCACATTCGTTTAGATAATATCACCAACTTTAACACCTATGTGTTCTTTTGTTCTATTGTTGTTGACATCTTTTGATGATCTGCTTCTATCACTGCTTGTTTGTCCCTACAACCACACCCCCCCTCCACTTCTCTCTCTCCCTCTCTCTCTCTGCACCCCCCACCCCCCCCCCCACCACCCCCCCCCACCCCCCCCCACCACCCCCCCCACCCACCTACCCCCCCCCCCCCACGCATGTTAAACCAGCTTATATTTCAACTCTTTCTTGGACTCGAACTCAAGTTCTGTCGAAGGGTCATGAGGACTCGAAACGTCAACTCTTTTCTTCTCCGCCGATGCTGCCAGACCTGCAGAGTTTTTCCAGGTAATTCTGTTTTTGTTTTGGATTTCCAGCATCCGCAGTTTTTTTGTTTTTATCTCATGTTTGACTAACTTGATTAGAGTTCTTTGAAGTAATGGAGAGACGTAATGCTGTTGATTTTATGTACGTGGACTTAAAGAAAGCTTATGAGAAAGTATCATGTTTTAGACTTGTTAGCTGAAGTGAGCCTGTAGGATTGAAGGGACAGAGGCAGTGAGCATAGCAAGCTGACTAAGACAGAAAGCAGAGAATTAGTAGTGAATGTTTCTCAGAGGAGAGGGAAGTGTACAGTGGTGTGCCCAGGGGGTGGAACTCCTGCACTTTTCGACATTTATTAATTACCTGGGCCTGGGTATACAGGATATAATTTCAAAGTTTGCAGATCTCATTAAACTTGAAAATCTATTCAATGGTGAGGATGACATTAGCAGACTTCAAGAGGATATAAACTGGTGAAATGGACAGACTTGGCTGTTGGACATTCACTCTTTGAATGTGACAGGACCAGTTGATAAGGCTCCTTTTTTTTAGAAAAAGCATACAAAGTTCTTGGCTTTCTAAACAAAGACATAGTGGAATTGTTCCAGATTTGCACAAAGTGCAGGAGAGCTGGAAAAAAGTTATTTTACCTGCCAGCCACAAGGGTGGGTTTTCACACCGTATTGTCTCATTCCCGCCTCATTAATTATGCAGCCACAGGAAACATGCCGTCTCGTTTTCGGGCGGCCTCCGATTTGCCTACCACACCTTTATCTCGCCGCATCCTCATGCTGGGCGCCATATTTAAACTGCAGCCGCGGTCACACTTCTCAATGCTTGCAGCCCAGGACTGCTCTGAAGAAGACATGGCCCCAAAATCCAGGAAGACTGCAGCCCCCCTGATTCAGTGATGCTACCCTGGGTTGCCTTCTGGATGCGGTGAAGGCCTGCCATGATGTCCTCTACCCTTTGGCCACAGGAGGCCCACCAGCCTCACCACTCCTAATTGGGAGGTGGTGGCAGTGGTGGTCAGTGCCAATGCTGCAGACAAGAGGTTGGCTAATCAGTGCAGAAAATGGATGAATGATCTCATCTGTGCCGCCAGGGTAAGGCAACCAGTTCATCACTCTAAACTCACACTCTCAAGCCCGTCACACTTTCACTGGCATCTCACTCACTGCCAGCTCAAGGAACATCACCACTCACTCTCTCACACACTCTCATATCTCCATCTGGCCTCATCTCCTCAGGAGACTGCCTCCTCAGCCCTCACCATCTTGAGGCCACTTGCACAGATCAACATGTGGTCTCCCCACCCCCACCCCCCCGCACACACCCTGGGATTTCCCCAACCCCAGTACAGTCCTCACCCTGCAGCCTCTTCCCTTACCTGAGGCCATTTCTCCCCCTTCCCCAAGCAAGACCTAACCCTGCTGCTGTTGAAAAGCCACTCCTGCTGGTCTGGTTGGTAGAGCCCAGACCAGCGGGGGTGCCAGTTGCCTGTGAGCTCCCCTAAAAGTGATGTGGTGCTGTTTGCAAAGCCTGGCGCTGATAATCGCCAATAGGCAAAGAAACCTCAAAGTGCAGCTCGCTAGGTGCATGTTGCTTATGTACAGTTGTGAAACCCGGATAATCCAGCATGAGGCGATGATTCTGGCAAGCAGGGCTTATAATGAGATGCCATATTGAAATTGGGTGCCATGGAAATGTGGCCCGCTACTGAAGGGTGGAGTGGATGATCACAAACTGGTTTCACCACGCATGAAACCAACTTTTTGCCATCTTGCCATATTGTCCCACCCTGCACCCCCCCCCCCTCCCCCCCACCTCCACCCCACCTCCACCCCCCATCATGATGCCCAATGCCAACGGGGCTGGTCATAGAGTCCAAAAGAAGAAGCAACACAAGAATTTTTTTAATGCTGAGCTGTTGTGATGTGGAATCACTGCTTGAAAGGGTAGTGGAAACAGATTCAATAACTACTTTTGATAGGGAATTGGATAACCATTTGAAAGAGAAACACTTGCAGCCTATGGGGTGAGGCGGAGGAGTGGAAATAGTTGGATAGACCTTTCGAAGAAGCCAGCACAGTCACAATGGGCCAAACACAATCAGGTCAGCCATTATCTTATTTAATGCTGGAGCAGGTTTGAGAGGCTGAATGGCCTACCCCTGCTCCTAATTCATATGTTTGAATGGTCTCCTCTTTTGCCGTATCATTCTCTGATTCTATGAACAACAGCTCGCATTTATATAGTGCCTTTAACATAGCTTAAACACCCAAAGGAGCATTGTCAGTTAAAACTCAACCACATAAAGAGTAAAGATAAGTGATCAAAAGTTTGGTGGAAGAGAGAGGTTTTAAGGAGGGACTTGAAGAGAGTGAGAGAGATAACTTCAGAGTTTAGGACTTGGGCACCTGAAGCACAGCTGTCAATAGTGGCACCATGACAATGAGTAATGCACAAGAGACCAGAAATGGAAGAAGGCAGAGATCCAGGAGGATTGTCAGGCTGAAGGAAGTTACAGAGGTGGGGAGGAGCAATGTCATGGAGGAAGTTGAATGCAAAGATGTTAAGTACAAGTTAAAATTAAGTCAACTGGTTGATCTACAATCTCACTGAACATGATAGAGGCCAGTGAAAAGATGGAACAACCACTGAAGATGCTGGAGATCTTAAATAAAAACAGAAAACGCTGAAAGCACTCAGCAGGTTTGGTGCCCTCTGTGCAAAGAGAAACAAAGATAATGCATCAGGTCAATGAACTTTCATCACAATGGTGATTAGGAAATGGAGTGTGTGGTGGGAGCCAAAGACAATGACTTCAGTCTTCCCAATATTTAGTTGCAGTGCAGCAACCTGTATTTATCTTATTTGAGCCTGTGATGCCCCACACAGGACAACAAACCAGCCCATCAATGCTGCCATCTCCCTCTGCAGGTAAGATCCACAGTACTGTGTCTCTATGTCTCACAGATCTGGCCAAACCCAAGTGATGCCACCTGGAGCTGTCAATGCCTCATCTCCTCGGACAAGCACTGTAACCATGTTACTCAGTGACTTCACAGCGTTGATGGATATGGATCTCTGAATGAAAGTGTTTACTAAGTGAGGTAAGGAGTGAGAATTCTATATTCTTCCTTCTCCCTTTTCCCTCTCCATCCAAAGTCCAGTGACACTGAGGCCATGTTTTGTATCCATTTGCCAAACAGCGATTCATTTGGTCTGCTGCTTCACTAATGCTCCAGGTGCCACTGAGGGAGCTCCCACCAGCCATTAATAGTAGAACGAGCAGGTCAGTCAATGGTGGGCCAAGTTTGACTATGTGTTGGGTGGAAGCGAATGTTAATGTCTGTGATTCCTTTGCCAGCGTTATGTTGATGGAGGGTTTACCAACATCCAGCCTTTATGTGACATGCGGAACACAATCACCATTTCCCCCTTCTCAGGAGAGATTGATATTTGTCCCAGGAATGTCTCTGACTGATTCCTCCTCTGGTTCGGCAAAAGCAGCTTTGTGCTATCCCCTGAGAACCTGCACCGCGTTGCCTTAGCTCTCTTCCCACCTCATTCCAAGGTAACCCGACTTGTATAAAACTCACTTTCACACTAAACTGCTTTCCTTCTCATGCCCTGCAGAAAACAATCAATGGACACCCTGCTTCCACTGAGGATGTTGCCTTCCCATCTCTTTGCCTCTTACTTCCAATCCCAGATAAAAGGATCTGATCTCTGCCCCATTTCACAATAAGTTTAATAACTTGTTTTTCTCTCCTCCCTCCTTTCCTGGAATGTTGATGTGGGTATTCTTCGCGTATGAGGCTGATCAGTGCCTGCCAGTCAGTTTGTCCACTGAGGGCGTCGCAGGCAAGGCTAACACTTGCACATATCTACAGCAGTGTGTTTGTCCAAGTTAGCTGCAGCTGCTTCCCTCCCCCTTGTCGGGAAGCCCACGCCTCGCAGATCAATGGAGTGGGAACCAGATCCTGGTGATGCTCTGGACTGTGTGTGAAGCCTGGAACAATGATACTGATCTGAAACTTTGACTGTTCTTCAGGTTCTGCAGAGGTTTCTTTGGAACAGTTATAGTGATGCCTTGCACTACCTGCTGCAGAATGGTGAGTTGGATTCATATCACATTCATATGCCTGTACACGCGTACCGTGCCTGTACACGCATACCATGCTGGTACATGTGTACCATGGCTGTATATACATGACCCTGTACATTTGGTTTTCTTGTGCCTCTTCCCCTCTGCTGCTTGAAGAATCTGGATCCTTCATTCACTCATATCCTGAAGTAACCCCAGTGGGCCTTGAACTTGGGCATGTGCACTCCTATTAAGTCATGGCTGCCATCTAAATATACACCCGAGATTCAGTAAGAAGCTTCCAATCTCAAGCCTACCTGGCAAGCAACTATATCTCCTACAACGGTTGTGTCCTGGGCCTGTCAGTATCTCATCTGCCAGTGTACTCCAAATTCATTTCTTATTTGCCTGTATGCTGTAAACCATTATCTCACCCCCACATCGCAGCTCAAACTGTCACTGCAATGTTTCTTGCTGTTTTGACAACCAGAATATTCCATTTGTAGTCTAAAACTAGGGGCTATAAATATAAAATAGTTACCAATAAATCCAAAGGGAATTAAAGAGAAATGTCTTTACTACAATGACAGTTTATATTTGTATACCGCCTCTAAAGTAATGAAACATCTCAGAGTGCTTCACAGAGGCATTATAAAATTCAATGTAACACTGAGCCACATGGGGAGATGTTAGGGAAGATGACCAGAAGCATGATCATAGGGGTAGATTTTAAAGAGCATCTTAAAGGAGGAAAGCAAGGTAGTGAGGGAATTTTGGAGCTAAGGGCCTAGGCAGCTGAAGGCACGGCCACCAATGGTGGAACGATTAAAATTGGGGATGCACAAGAGGTCAGAATCGGATAAGCACAGGTATTTTGGAGGGTTGTGGGCTTGAGGAGATTTACAGAGCTAGAGTTGGTCACCCTGTTTTCAAATCCTTCCATGGCTATCTTAAAAATTGAGACATTTCTTTATTGGAAGCCAGTGTAGCTCAGCTAGCACAGGGGTGATTAGTGAATGGAATTTGTTGTGAGTTAGGACATGGGCAGCAGAGTTTTGGATGACCTCCTTCTTAAGGAGGATAGAATGTGGGAGGACAGCTGGAAGCATGTTAAAATAGTCAGCTCTAGACCAGAAAATGGTTAAAATGTGGATGCATCGGTTGTAATCTTCCAAAATTCTCTAGATTCTGGAAAGATCCCAGTAGATTGGAAAGCCGCAAATGTACCATCACTATTTAAGAAATGAGGGAGACAGAAAGCAGGAAACTATAGGCCAGCTAGTCTAACATCTGAAGTTGGGAAAATGCTAGGATCCATTATTAAGGAAGCAGTAGCAGGACATTCAGGAAATCATATGCAATTGGGCAGAGTCAACATGGTTTAGTGAAAGGGAAATCATGTTTGACAAATTTGTTAGACTTCTTTGAGGATGTAGCAGGGTACATAAAGGGGAACCAGTAGCTGTAGTGTATTTGGATTTCCAAAAGTCATTCATTTAGGAGTAACATAAAAGGGTATTACACAAGGTAACAGCTTGTGGTGTTGGGATGATATATAAGTATAGATAGAGAATTGGTTCACAAACAGGAGACAGAGTTGGGATAAATGGGTCATTTTCAGGTTGTCAAACTGTAACTTATGGAGTGCTGGGGCCTCAACTGTTTACAATCTATGTCAATGACCTGGATGAAAGAACCAACTGTATTGTAGCCAAATTTGCTGATGATACAGAGATAGATGGGAAAGCAAGTTGTGAGAAGGATTCAAAGACTCTGCAAAGGCATATCGATAGATTACGTAAGTGGGCAAATATTTATATAATGTGAGAAACGTGATGTTGCCCACTTTGGTAGGAAGAATAAAAAAGCAGAATGGAGAGAGACTGCAGAATGCTGTGGTACAGAGGGATTTGAGTGTCCTTCTACATAGAAACATAAAAAATAGGAGCAGGAGTAAGTCATTTGGCCCTTCAAGCCTGCTCTCCCATTCAATATGATCATGGCTCATCCTCTATCTCAACACCATACTCTGGCGTTCTCCCCATACCCCTTGACACCTTAGAGTTCAGAAATCTATCTATTTCTTTCTTAAATATATTCAGTGACTTGGCCTCCACAGTCTTCTGTGGTAGAGAATTCCATAGGCTCACCACTATCTGGGTGAAGAAGTTTCTCCTCATCTCAGTCCTAAATGGTCTACCCTGTATCCTGAGACTGTGACCCCTTGTTCTAGACCCCCAGCCAGAGGAAATATCATTCCTGCAACCAGTCTGCCTAGCCCTGTCAGGATTTTATATGTTTCAATGAGATGTCCTCCCATTCTTCTAAACGCCAGTGAATACAGGCCTAGTCGGCCCAATCTCTCCTCATACGACACTCCTGCCATCCCATCCCAGAAATCAGTCTGGTGAACCCTCACTGCACTCTGTATGGCAAGTGAACCCTTTCTTAGGTAAGGAGACCAAAACTGCGCACAATATTCCAGGTGTGGTCTCACTAGGACCCTGTGCATCTGCAGTAAGACATCCTTGCTCTTGTATTCAAGTCTTCTCACAATGAAAACCAACATGCCATTTGCCTTGAACTGCTTGCTGTCCCCGCATGCTTGCTTTCAATGATTGGTACCCAGTGAAGGATACCCAGGTCCCTTTGTACATCAACACTTCCCAATCTATCACCATTTAAATAATACTCTGCCATTCTGTTTTTCCTACTGAAGTAGATAACTTCACACTTATCCATCTTATACTGCATCTATCTGTCTAAATCGCCTTGGAGTCTCTAAACATCCTCCTCATCATTCACATTCCCATCAAGTTTCATATTATCAGCAAACTTGGAAATATTATGTTTGATTCCCTCATCCAAATTATTGATATATATTGTGAATAGCTGGGGTCCAAACACTGATCCCTGTGGTACCCCACTAATCACTGCCTGCCACTCCAAAAGAAACCCATTTATTCCTACTCTCCGTTTCCTGTCTGCGAACCAATTCTCAATCCATGCCAATATATTACCCCCGACTCCATGTGCTTTAATTTTACACACTAACCTCTTATGTGGGACTTTGTCAAAAGCTTTCTAAAAATCCAAATACACCACTTCCACTGGTTCTCCCTTATCTATTCTGCTAGTTACATCCTCAAAAAACTCCAGTGTGTGTGTCAAACATGATTTCCCTTTCATAAATCCATGATGACCTTGTCTAATCCCATTGCTATTTTCTAAGTGTCCCTTTATCACATCCTTTATAATAGACTCTAGCATTTTTCCTACTACTGATGTTAGGCTAACCGGTCTGTAATTCACTGTTTTCTCTCTCCCTCCTTTTTTTAAATAGTGGGGTAACATTTGCCACCGTCCAATCTGCCAGGATGTCCCAGAATCTTCCTAAATCTTCCTAGGAAGATGACAACTAATCCATCCTCTATTTCCATGAACTCCTCCTTTAGTACCCTGGGATGTAGATTATCAGGCCCTGGAGATTTATCAACTTTCAGCTCTATTAATTTCTCCAGCACTATTTTTTTAGTAATACTAATTTCCACAATCCCTCCTTCTCCCTGGACCCTTGATTCCCTAGCCTTTCTGGGGAGTTATTTGTGTCGTCTTCCGTGAAGACAGAACAAAAGTAGTTGTTTAATTGCTCTGCCATGTCCTTGTTCTCTATTATACATTCTCCCATTTCGGACTGTAAAGGACCTACATTTGTCTTCACTAATCTTTTTCTTTTTACATACATGAATCACAAAAAGTCACTATGCAGATAGAGCAATTAGTTAAGAGGTTAAATGGAATGTTAGCCTTAATTGCAAGGGATTTGGAGTATAAAAGAAGTCTCACTACAATTGTAAAGAGCATTGGTGACACCACACTGAGAGTACTGTGTACAGTCCTGGTCTCCTTGTTAAGGAGGGATACACTTGCATTGGTAGCTATTCAGAGAAGGTGCCCTAGGCTGAATCCTGGGATGAAAGGGTTCTCGTATGAGGAAAGGTTGAGCAGGTTAGGCCTATCCTCTGTTGTAGAATGAAGAATGAGAGATATTTTCACTAAAACATATAAGACTCTGAAGGGACAGTGTAGATGCTGAGAGGATGTTTCCTCTCATTGGGAAATCTAGAATTAGGGGGCACAGTTTAAAAATAAGAGTTCTCTCATTTAAGACAGAGATGAGGAGGAATTTCTCTTAAGGGGTCTTTAGTCTTTGGAATTCTCTTCCACAGAGAGCAGTGGAAGCTAGGTCATTGAATATATTTAAGGCTGAGCTAGACAGCCTTTTGATCGAGAAGGGAGTTCAGTAATGGGGCTCAGGCAGGAAAGTGGAGTTGAAGCCAGATCAGCCATGATCTTATTGAATGGCAGAATAGGTTTGCTGGGCAGAATGGTCCTCTCCTGCTCCTATTTCTTATGTTCTTATGATCTCTTTCACCACATTCTCATGTATAAAGTGTGCACCTCCCTCCACTCCATCCACCCCTCCAGTGATAAAGTAGTTGGATATAGACAGGAACCAAAATATTTTAGCAAACTGTTAACGAAGTGTAGAGCTCACCACCACCTGTGATTAGTGTTCACTTTAAAAGATGCTCCTGCAATTAAATTTTAAAAGTATTTTAGCAATGAAAGTCTAAATAGTTTTAAAATATTTAATGCCTCTCCTGATTGTACGTTGAGTCTGTGCATCTATGGAATAAGTTACCAGACAAAGACCTAGTATTTGGGAAGGAAGGAGGACTACATTTTGGGCCATTGTTGTCCAGTTTTTCACTCTGTTTGATATCAGTCCTGTTTTTGTTTGTAGACTTGCTGAGTCCAAATGCCCCTATTGTATCCAAGGTTTTATCAAGTCAGTACTGTAATGGTTATACACCCTTACAAAGGGATGAACATGTCACCCAACGTCTGGAACCTGAGACATGCTCCAAGGTTGGTTGTCTTGAAGAGAGATTAACTCAACGTAAGGCTGGGATTCTTGGAGGTACCAATCTTATATTCTTTTTCTCTATCATTTAAAGTCCTGTTTGTTAGCAGCGCTTGTCCACAGGAATTGGGGAATTCTCTGCTCCCAGCTAACAGAGCAGCATCTGTAGAGTAAGGGTCACAGGAAAGGCCACTTTGAACTCCAGTAACTGGCAGTGCTCAAAGCCAGGACATCCCGAGAAAAAACAAATTATTTAACTCTTAACAGGGCAAATGTTTTGGGCTGTGGGAGTGATGTTTTAGCTTCCTTACTGAAGGATGGTTAGAAAAATGGTAGTTTTGCTTAAATGTTGAATTGGATATGGAATAATAATTGGATTATGAGTTACATAGAGGTAATTCAGCACTTTGAAATTGTTCCACTGTTCACTTAGATCATGTCTGATCTGTTCCTCAGCTCCATTTACCTCCCATTGCTCTATATCCCTTGATGCCCTTACCTACAAAATTCTATTGATCTCAGTTGTGAAAGCTCTAGATATCTCCCTATATCCTCAATCTTATGGGGGAAAGAGAGTCCAGATTTTCATTCCCCTTTGTGTAAATAGATGTTTCTTGATTTCATTCCTGAATACTTCTAGATCTAATTTTAATGTTATGTCCTCCAGTTCTGGATTTCCCCACCAGCCCTGGCTAGGTGTTCAGTTTAGCTTAATAACATCCCTACGAAGCCCATTGAGATGTTCTTCTGCATTAAGATGCAATATCAATGTAAGTTGTTGTTGCACACTGAAGCAACACTTCCTTTCACATTGTATTTCTGCTCCGTTCAGGAAAAGACCGAATATTCTGATGTGATTTTTGTATTTGGGCATTTTATGTAAACCTGTAACTTGAACACCTAGACACAAAGATGGAAAAGGAAGGAAATACTGCATTTATGTAGTGCCCTTCACAACTACCAGACTTTTCAAAGCAGACTTTACAGCCATTGAAGTACTTTTTGAAGTGTAGTCACTGTTGTAATGTAGGAGAGGTGGTAGCATAGTGATATTGTCACTGGACTAGTATTCCAGAGACCCAGGGTAATGTTCTGAGAACCCGGGTTTGAATCCCACCATGGCAAATGGTGAAATTTGAATCCAATAAAAATTTGGAATTAAAAGCCTAATGATCACCACAAAACCGATTTGTAATTAAAAAAAAACTTATCTGATTCACTAATGTCCTTTAGGGAAGGAAACCTGTCCTACATGTGACTGGAGATTAATCACCTGCTCTTCAAAATAGCATCTTTTACATTCACTTGCGAGAGCAGATGGGCTCTCATCCAAAAGACAGCACCTCAAACAGTGCAGCACTTCCTCAGTACTGTATTGAACTAATTCATGCTTAACTACTGGAGTGGGACTTGAACCCATAATCTTGTGGGGTCAGTTTACCCTGGAATTGCCCTTATGCTGGTGTCCGCCTTCTGTTACAGTGGAGCGGAGCTGATTGGTGATTAGAGGAAATATTTCCATTCATTGATGATGACCTGTTTAAAACGTGGCATTAAAGTGAAGCCCATTGCTTCAGGGTGAATTGGCAGAGGCCTGGAAACAGGTGAGCTCCCTATGCTATCAGTTGATGAAATAGGGAGACCTATGGAGGGATACCATGATCCCGCCAGTCTTCTTCCCTCCACCTCTCTTGTCCCATCTCCCACCTCCCTTCCCACCACCCATCATCTCTTTATCTGTCCTGCCCCAACAAGTGGAACCTGTGGAGGGATGGACAGCTTTTCAATTCCTCTTCATCTGTTCTTTTTCCCTGTCTTAATAGTGTTGCCAACTGTTAGAAGGCAGAAGATGGGCGTCCCTGATACCTTCACCAATTTGGCCTCGTACCCAGTGCACTCTGTGGCAACTGTGGCTCAGACTTAAGGGTTTGATTCTTCCAGTTCACTTGCATTTCTTTTGAGCTTAAAAACAAACAAAAAATTGAAATACTAAGTGGGTCAGGCATCATCTGTGGAGAGAAACAGAGTTAACGGGCAGAATTTTATGGCCCCGTTTTGGTGGGGACAGGGCCGTAAAATGGGGTGAGACATTATAAACCCCATTGAACGTAAAATCCCGCTGTCGTAAAATTCTGCCCAATGTTTCAGGTCTGTGAACTTTCGTTAAATTTGCTTAGCGCTAACTCTGTTTCTGTCTCCACAGATGCTGTCAGACCTGCTGAGCATTTCCAGCATTCACTGTTTTTATTTCAGTTTTCCAGCACCTGCAGTATTTTGCTTATCTTTTGAGCGTGATGTTTCTGTCAAATTCTCATGTTTTATTTCACTTGTTCTGCAGTGACCCTTTACCGAGGGTGTCCTGGGATGTCTGTTGAGTATGTGCTGGGAGGGGTGTGGGGGTGTGGCAATGCTGAAGGTGCTTTGCTAATCAATTTTTGTACCCTATCCAGTCTGAGTTGTAGTGTCTTAACTTGTTATTTTATCTCAAAGTTTTAAAGTTAAAATCTCCCCTTTCCTGGGCCCAGCAGCAGAGACGAGGGAATTGAAGAGGAGCAGAACTTGTCTTTGTGCAGAGCCAAACTCTTCCAAGCTCATTAGACCTGCTACTGAACAATTGCCATTGCTGCTCTGCCCCTCCAGCTCCATGGCACTGGACATACCCAGCATAGCGAGATTGCAGCTGGTGTCCAGGAGGTGACAAGGTGTGGGAGAATAAAATATATCTACAGGATAACAAAGGGTTAAGTGGTTAAACTATAGTGGAATACTACAACAAAGAGTCCTTGCACCAGTAAGTCAAGTAATAGACAAACCCGCTCTGTCAGCTATTGTGGAGGAATGAAAACAAGCACATGAGACAGGGCCTAGTCATGCTATCCATTTTCTGTCCAGATGACCAATCGCCAGATGGGCTACTCAAGGTTTTTGCTTAATTATAAACTAAGACAGAACAATTGTATGCATTCCAAAGATAAAAATTTCAATGTTATTAATTACTAAGGGTCAAGCAGCTTTTGTAATTTGCATGACATCTGTTACGCACGCTTTTGCTATAACTATGTGTGTACTCTGATGCTTCCTCAGAGTGCCGGCTAGCTCCATTGTATGCTGCTGGGCTCTCCGTGATATCATGATTCAATAAAGGCTTCCGAGCCAAACCTCCTGGGTCTGAGTGTTCACTCCGTTTTCCACGACACAAGGATTCTGTTCCAGCTGATCATTCTCAGAGGGAAAAGAGGGACCTTTGTGCCAGCACCACCTTTGAGATTAAGACTTCAGTCAGCTGTTCAAGGACAGTCTATGCTTTAGTCAGTGGTTCATGCACTGCAAAGAGTAGTCCTCCTGCAGAATTGTGCAGGATTCTTAATTTCTGGCAGCGTTTAGGAAGGTATAATTGCTGTAAAATACCCTGCCCCGCCACAGTCATTTATAAGTATTTTCTGCCTAATTTCTCTTTTCCCCCAGAGTGAAAAGATGGTTCCTTGATATCCAAGGCATTGGGTTTGATGCCCAAGAATGTTGAGGCTTGTTGGAACGTTGGGTAACTCCAAAGGGACAACCTGCATTATGAGGTAATCGTCCGCCTCTTGTTTCCTGATTTATTTAGCACCTTTATTTAACACTAGTGGATAGACTTGGGTTGTTTTCGTTGGAGCAGAGGAGACTGAGGGGCGACCTGATCGAGGTGTACAAGATTATGAGGGACATGGACAGGGTGGATAGGGAGCAACTGTTCCCCCTAGTTGAAGGGTCAGTCACGAGGGGACACAAGTTCAAGGTGAGTGGCAGGAGGTTTAGGGGAATGTGAGGAAAAACTTTTTTACCCAGAGGTTGATGACGCTCTGGAATGCACTACGTGGGAGGGTGGTGGAGGCGGGTTGCCTCACATCCTTTAAAAAGTACCTGGATGAGCAGTTGGCATGTCATAACATTAAAGGTTATGGGCCAAGTGCTGGTAAATGGGATTAGATAGGTAGGTCAGGTGTTTCTCACGTGTCGGCATAGACTCGATGGACCGAAGGGCTCTTCTGCACTGTGAGTCTGTGATTCTTTCATGACCTCAGGATGCCCCCAGGCACTTTAGAGCCAGGAGGGCACTTTGGAAGTGCAATCACTGTTACAGAATTATGACAGCCCATTTCTGCACAGCAAGCTCCCACAAACAGCAATGAGGTAATGAACCAGACAAATGAGAGCAGGAAAGAGAAGAATTTTTCAATGTCCTGTCAACTGTGGATCAGTTGGGTCACACACTCATCTCCAAGTCAGAAGGCTGAGAACACATCCAGAGATGTGAACAACAAAAATATAGCTGCACTTTAGTGCTGCATTGTCAAAGGTGCTGTCATTCAGTTGAGACGTTAAACTGAGGCCAGTTTGCTCTCTTAAGTCATGGGATCTTTTGCATCTACCTATTCCGAAGAAGAATTCTCTTTGGAATCCTGGCCATTATATACCTCCGATTCAACATCACGAAAATGGATTATCACTTCCTTCATTTCTTTGCTGTTTGTGGAAATTAGCTTCTATGATTCATACATTAAAACAGAGCCTACACTTCAAAAGTACTTAATTGGCTGTAAAGCACTTTGTCCTGAGATCGTGAAAGGCACTATAGAAATGCAGACTATCTTTTCATGGTTGTTCTAAATTCCAAGCTAAGGAATATTTAACAAACTGATGTACAGACAGATGAACTGGGGCAAGGACAAAACATTACAATGGAAAGCCAAGAGATAGAACTTGAGGAGGAGCTTTGCACAAGCCTAAGTCCTTTTGTAACTAAATTTGAGACTAAAATTAAATGTAGAACAAGTAAGCTAGTCTAGTGCTGTAAGCTATAATTACTGAAAGTGCTTGGAGTGGGACTTTATAAGCTTAAAAAAGTAATTGGCTACTGTATTTAGTTTTATTAAAAGTCTTGATATGCCAGTGTGGGTTGGGAGTTATGGAAGAGGAGAGGTCAAACTCTATTCATTTGTGGAAATGTACTGTTCCCTGAGGCAATGATATGGATTCATGCTGAAAATTAGTCTATTCATTGGGTCTAGTCTGCTCTTTTTCCCTAAGGTGTGGCTGCTCTCCATTTACCAAAGACAGGATGGCTGAATCTTCTTGTGTCTCAGCAGTTTCAAACAGTGCAATTCCTGCTTTGGGATCTAGGTCATGACCAAGCAGAAAGATCCCCCTTATTTTTGTCAGAAAAGATCATTGGGAGCCACTCCTCCCAGCAGCAAAGTTCCCCTTGCTCTCCAGCACTCAAAATGAAAACCAAAGTAACTGAAGCTCCCAGGGATTGACATAAAGTTAGTAAAGTTTCTGGGTGCTGCTGTGCCATCTGATGATCCCAAAGCAGCTGCATTTGGTTCCTTGCCAGTTTCAATTTGTCTTTATTATTCATGGGATGTGTGTGGGTCACCAGCAAGGTCCAGTTTTATTGCCCAGTCCTAATTATTCTCCAAGTTGGTGGTGAGTCACCTTATGACTATATGCTAGCCCATTTCAGGGGGCAGTTAAAAGTCAACCACTGCTGTGGATGTGGAGTTATGTAAAGGCCAGACCAGGTAGGATGGCAGATTTCCTTCCATGAGGGATATTAGTGAACCAGATGTTTTTTTCTTTTTTACAACAATCTAATAGTTTTGTGATCACTGTTCCAGATTTCTTTAGTTAACTGAATTTAATTTCCCCAGCTGTCATTGTGTTGTTGGATCATTACTCTGGATTACCAACCTGTTAACATAACCACACTACCCTTCCCTGTTAGTGTTGTTTGAAGGTGATTTAATGTTGGTGGTGGTGAAGGACTCCAATAATGTCAGTTGGATCCCTGAACCTTCCTCTTGGTGCCTCTTCTCTGTTGGCCTCACCAGCCAACTTGGTACAGCTGCTCCTCCTTCACAACAAGCCCATTAGACTGTCCAATCTATTGACTGTTAGCATTCCATTATATTGGAAGAGAGCTTTCTTGGATGATCTGGGACAAGGATATGAAGGAATCTTGTTCCCTTTGTGCCAAGCCCTCATATTTAGTTTGGTCATGAGTTGGTATAATTCCTCCCAGCTTGGCTTGTTGTCAGCTTTATTCTCAGCTGGGTTGGATAGGAAGAAATCAAAAACAAAAACAGAATTACCTGGAAAAACTCAGCAGGTCTGGCAGCATCGGCGGTGAAGAAAAGAGTTGACGTTTCGAGTCCTCATGACCCTTCGACAGAACTTGATTTCGAGTCCAAGAAAGAGTTGAAATATAAGCTGGTTTAAGGTGTGTGTGTGGGGGGGGCGGAGAGAGAGAGAGAGACAGAGGTGCTTGTGTAGACAAACAAGCAGTGATAGAAATCAAACATAACTATTGACTATTTTTGTTTGACAAAGCTGGGATCTGAACCCTGCTCTCAGTGGAATTCAGACCTCTATTGTTAACGTATTTGTAAATTCCCACAGCTGAAAAATAGCCCATTAGGACCCACTTTGCTAGTTTAAAATGTTCACAGGAAATACTCTGCTCTTGGTACGTTTCTTCTTTCACATTATCTGTTCTCTCACTCTACCCTTTCTCTGTTTCCCTCCATTCCCTCCGCCCCATCACAAAAAATTCCAATGTGGGGTAAGAGATCTGAGTTGAGTTTGAGCCGATGCTGATGTTCAGACCTACAATTACACTGGGGGTTGGGCAGGTCTCTTTACAGGAAGGACTGAAAACTACAGTTGTCAGAGTTCCTGTCCCTACCTAAAAGCAGGCCTGTGGTTATGCAGTGTCACAAATACTGTAAAAAGTTCAAAGTACACAGCAGCCTTCCAATGGCTGGTCTTGAATTCAGTACATTGTGTGGTATTTGAGCAGTATAGCTTTACAAAGGAAGTTTCAAATGCTGTCGGTACCCAAACCAATGCTGGAGCAGAGTTTGCCATGAGCCAGTCTCTGTGGTACTCTATCCCAGGATGGCAGAATGTCTGAAACAAAAGCAAAAATACCTGGAAAAACTCAGCAGGTCTGGCAGCATCTGCGGAGAGGAGCACAGTTAACATTACGATTCCGAATGACCTTTCACAGACTTGAAACATTAACTGTGTTCCTCTCTGCAGATGCTGCCACACCTGCCGAGTTTTTCCAGGTATTTTTGTTTTTGTTTTGGATTTCCAGCATCCGCAGTTTTTTGCTTTTATCTTAGGGCATAATGTCTGAGTCTTTCTCTCTAAGACTATTCGACATTCTGTAACCATTGTCTGTATCATCTTTCTGCAGGCAGGTCTTCTGATATTGATCATCAAGAAGTTCATTGTTTCACTGGATTTCTGGGCAAACTGATTTGGCATGGAGAAATTAGGACGCACCATTATATCTCGGACATGTATTTTGTGCGAGACTGGAGAAGATGCCTAGGATTTCTCATTAAAAGCAGAACACTGCTCAGGGGGCGCATGAACCATGATGACTGAACCAGGAGGGTTCTGTTTCTGATTTTGCCTTTGTCTACATGTTTCTGCTGATAGTACTTCTGTAATCACACACAACCCAGGAGTGTGTTCTGGGTCAATCCTGTTTTCTGCCTTTCATACTCACTGGTTTCCTGGACAGTTGTCCACCTTTCCACAACTATTGATGCCTCTTCAGACTCTCCCAATGCCGGGTCCTGTCATGTTGCTTTTGACTGCCTCTGGAATTCTACCAAGTAGTTTTAATGACCAATTATTGATTAATCTGTACTGATGACTGGGATAAAAAAGGCCACTGGGGGGAAATGACACAAGACCATCTTACAAGGCAAGATAAAATCCAAATGATTACGCTGAGAGTTGACCTAGGACCCCATTTTGGACTGTTTGTCTGCTTCCTGCCCAATGCCTTTCTGCATCCTTGTTAATAATTGAGGAGCACCTCCTCTAAAATGTGATTAAACAGCTTTTGATCACTGCATTCTGGTGGCCAAGTGTGTGAATTTAGCAAGTTTGTATTGAGCTAAAACACTGAGGGGCAGCTAACCTAATCTCACGGCCTGTGTTTGGTGATACCTACAGGGTTTATGTTACCTTTGCAGCTCTTATCCCTCTGGGTGTGAATTGCCCAGACGTAAAGGACAGTAGGTGACAGTATCACAATGAACTCAGATTTCCCAGTGGACCGCCCTTCTGGATGAACTCCAGCTCTCCCCATTCAGGATGTTTTTCAGGCCTAGGATGGTTGGAAAAGCTCTGGATAACTCCAAATCTGACTACTACCTTTCTCGATGCGAGTCAACTTCCAACTGAACTGTTCCAGCACCTTCTGTGCAAGTTTACAAGCTGAGCATAGAAACTTCAAAATGTCTGATTTCCCCACCAGTCCATTCTGTTACCCACAAACCCACTCAGTAACATTTCTACACCAAATAGCAATTTCTCCACCAATTTCTCCAAATTAGGGAAGTCTGTAAAATAGACCCACGCAATGTAATTTAGTGAGATTAAATCTGTGCCTGCAAGTTGGAGGAAACATTCGGTAACTAAACGGAGTTTACTGATAACCTCCAACTGGTCTCCCTCACTGCCTATACTGACCCTCAACTCTTGTTAGAGGTCACACTTGTTGATTTTTTAAAAAAGAAGCAAGTAAAGAATAATCCAGTATCTTTCTTCAATTTAATAAAAACAGAAGAAAAAAACTTCTCAAACAGTCATTACCAGAAAACCTGGAGCAGAAATTGTATTTAATTTTGAGTAAAAGGACCCTTTTTCAAGGGGAGGATACAGTGCAGTGTGTTCATTACTCTGGGTGCACGCATTGTTTAGGTACATGCCTGGTCAGCACTTTTCCTGTAGATTGCCTGGTGTAGTTGTTGGCCCCGAGTTCAATTTGAAGTTTAGATGGTGTTCCTCAGACCCTGTCTTTGAGTTCAGGTGGTGGATACACTGCAATATTCTTATTCTGGTTCTTGCTCTCGCCTGAACCTTGAGGCTGTTCGGCTCATGTTATGTTGGTGCTGTGTTCTGTCAATAGCATTATTTTCCCTGTCAGCTAGAGAGGATGGTGTTCACTCAATGTGTTAATGTCCATCTCTTAGATTGGTCTGTTGAATGATGCAGTAGACAATTGGGCAGCTTTCCAAAACCCCTTGGTCCTCTGCCGAGTTTTGCCTGACCCTGTTCCTCAAGGTAACTGCCTGTGTTCTTTTACTGCAACCCCCCTGCCCCCTGTGGGGAGTCCCTTAGCTTGGACTCCTCTAGGCAACCCAGCTGAGCTTTATTGGAATTGGATGTGAAGCTGTGTCCTGTTGAACACATCAACACTTGAATCCGCTGTGCCACTAGTTAATGACCGTTCCCTCCATCACACTATGACGCTTATTGATAAGTGATTAAAGCCTTCAACATGAAGTTTAAATATTGTAAGTGATAATTGATATATAAAAGCCACTACTCCGATCTTGGTTCCAATGATTGATTAAACCCATGTTGACTTTTGGTCTTGCAGTCTGTCAAGCTCTGATTGGATTACTGTTGTTTGCTGTTCTGTTGTCTTTCAATCAATCTAGTTACCATGGTGACTGGGCTACAAGTGTTAACTTCTTCAATCAAAGTTTAACCAATTGATCCTTTTGTACTCTCACTTTTTTATTCTTATTGTATATTAAAAGTTCTAACACTGCAAGTTCCCCACATTGTGTTTGGTCTCTTTAGAATATTAGTATTAGTTAAGACTTCAAATCATAAATTGTTCAGTTTAAGCTTGCTTCCTGTCAGTGAGCCATTGTTGCCTTGTGATTCTGCTGCCTTCCATGAATTGGGTCATTCTGGGCCTTGACTGGCAGTCCCAGTCACTGTGCCCAGTCCCAGGAAGGAATGGCTGCTGGGCCTGCCCACAAGGCCAGGCCAAATCTGCATTGGTTTCAGCTCCAATTTGGAAGCTTTTGTATCCTGAGCAACTGCGTCCTGAAGCTAGTGAACTTCATAGCTTAATCTGGATTCTTGTGCCCCATCATCTGAAATTGGTGAAGTGAAAGAAAGATTTGCATTTATATGGTGCCCTACATGACCAACAGATTTTTCAAAGTGTTTTGCCGGAACACCAGGGTTAACTCCTGTGCTCTTCTTCAAAATCGGGTCTTTTACATCCACTGAGGGGCAGGTGGGGCCTTAGATTAACGTCTCACTTGTATCCTAAGCGACTGCAGCCAGAAGCTAGTGAATGTCATAACTTGCACTGGATCCTTATGTCCCATTGTCCAAAAACATCAAGTGTCAGCGTGATTGCATTCTTGTGCCCTAGTCAGAAGGGCATGGGTTCAAGTCCTGCTCCAGAGAGTTGTGTACAAACCCTGTGGTGAACTGTCAACCAAAGTAATCAATTTACTGAATGACGTCCAAATGAAGGAAATGTTAAAAGATTTCACCTTTTGTTTCTTTTGCTTTAACAGGAATCAGACCCAAAGCAAATTAACAGGCAAATTATACTTCAAATAAAAAGGTATATTTCACTTTAAATAGCTGATACAACAAAGATACATCTAACAAAACCACAAGCACCCGCATCTCTCCCCACAGACAGGCACCAGATGCAGTTCCACAATTCTCTAATTTGGCCCCTGGGTCGTAGGACCTCTCACTTTCCCACTCAATTGATTTGGCCCTTGAGTCAAATTCACTGGCAGCCATGTTCCATCTGAGGTCCCTTGAAATAATCATTACCCAAACTGCACACTCCTGTAGAACCTCCTTAGTTAGGTTCATGACAGTCTTAACGGCACAGTTCCCCAGAGACTGCTTTATCTGAGCCCATCAATAAGCTCCATTAAACTGTTTGGCTGGCAAAACCGAAGCGGCAGCAGTAACATTGACAATCCCTGACCTAACTGTCTTCAGCCTTCTGTCCTGTTCAACTATATTAGACACACTCAGCTCCTTGTAAATGTGCCTTCGCTGTTCTCCCTTCTGCTGCAACTCTCATTTTTGTCTGGCCACATGACTCTTGCTTTAACTGCCTTCCTGATGGTACTGCTTCTAGATCAAGGGTTGCCAGGTCACATGTACCAATGTATCTTATTTAAGAAAATTGCAATTGATCCCTTTACACTTAATGCAGGCTCTTAAACATTCTTAAAAATATTTACAGATTCCACAGATATTTAAAGAAATTAAAGAGCTGCTTTATGATATTACTTCTGGATCAAAGGTCATCTCATCCCACCCCCTTGGAAAAAAGAAAACTTTACCATGTTAAAGTTATCTTGACAACAGTATTCAAAATACATCAAGTTCTTAACATCATAAACACTAACAACTGTATTACATAACTCAAGTAACAACAATGATACATAGTATTCACCAAACCAGCTTCATTACAAACATACAATGCTATTTTCTAATCTTCTAAAATCCATGTAAACAAAGTGGTTGGTTGCAGATGAGCTGCAGTGAGCGTGTGAGGATGGCACAAGATAAATGAGGGTGGCAACAGATCTCCTGGCAGGACCAGGATAAAACCCAATATGTTCTTTTGGCTTAATGACATTGTTACTGCCCCATGTTCCTTAAACTCTTGACAGATCTTCCACAACCATATAGCTTTGGTTTGCAACATGCGCAACTTTTAGTGTAAATGGCTGCAGCATCAAACTCCACTGAAAGAGCAAAAACAGAATTACCTGGAAAGACTCAGCAGGTCTGGCAGCATTGGCGGAGAAGAAAAGAGTTGACGTTTCGAGTCCTCATGACCCTTCCACAGAACTTGAGTTCGAGTCCAAGAAAGAGTTGAAATATAAGCTGGTTTAAGGTGTGTGGGGCGGGGGGTGGGGGGGGGGGGGGGGGGGGGGTGGGGGGGAGAGAGAGAGAGAGAGAGAGAGAGAGAGAGAGAGAGAAGTGGAGGGGGGGGTGTGGTTGTAGGGACAAACAAGCAGTGATAGAAGCAGATCATCAAAAGATGTCAACAACAATAGAACAAAAGAACACATAGGTGTTAAAGTTAGTGATATTATCTAAATGAATGTGCTAATTAAGAATGGATGGTAGGGCACTCAAGGTACAGCTCTAGAGGGGGTGGGGAGAGCATAAAAGATTTTAAGATATTTAAAAATAATGGAAATAGGTGGGAAAAGAAAAATCTATATAATTTATTGGAAAAAAAAAGGAAGCACGAAACAGAAAGGGGGTGGGGATGGGGGAGGGAGCTCACAACCTAAAGTTGTTGAATTCAATATTCAGTCCAGAAGGCTGTAAAGTGCCTAGTCGGAAGATGAGGTGTTGTTCCTCCAGTTTGCGTTGGGCTTCGCTGGAACAATGCAGCAAGCCAAGGACAGACATGTGGGCAAGAGAGCAGGGTGGAGTGTTAAAATGGCAAGCGACAGGGAGGTTTGGGTCATTCTTGCGGACAGACCGCAGGTGTTCTGCAAAGCGGTCTCCCAGTTTACGTTTGGTCTCTCCAATGTAGAGGAGACCACATTGGGAGCAATGAATGCAGTAGACTAACTTGGGGGAAATGCAAGTGAAATGCTGCTTCACTTGAAAGGAGTGTTTGGGCCCTTGGACGGTGAGGAGAGATGAAGTGAAGGGGCAGGTGGTGGTGCCATAGGAGGGGGTTGAGGTGTAGGGGGTAATGGAGGAGTGGACCAGGGTGTCCCGGAGGGAGCAATCCCTACGGAATGCCGATAGTGAGGGTGAAGGAAAGATGTGTTTGGTGGTGGCATCATGCTGGAGTTGGCGGAAATGACGGAGGATGATCCTTTGAATGCGGAGGCTGGTGGGGTGATAAGTGAGGACAAGGGGAACCCTAGCATGTTTCTGGGAGGGAGGAGAAGGCGTGAGGGCGGATGCGCGGGAGATGGGCCGGACACGGTTGAGGGCCCTGTCAACGACCGTGGGTGGAAAACCTCGGTTAAGGAAGAAGGAGGACATGTCAGAGGAACTGTTTTTGAAGGTGGCATCATCGGAACAGATGCGACGGAGGCGAAGGAACTGAGAGAATGGGATGGAGTTCTTATAGGAAGCGGGGTGTGAGGAGCTGTAGTTGAGGTAGCTGTGGGAGTCAGTGGATTTGTAATGGATATTGGTGGACAGTCTATCACCGGAGATTGAGACAGTGAGGTCAAGGAAGGGAAGGGAAGTGTCAGAGATAGACCACATGAAAATGATGGAGGGGTGGAGATTGGAAGCAAAATTAATAAATTTTTCCAAGTCCCAACGAGAGCATGAAGCGGCATCGAAGTAATCATCGATGTACCGGATAAAGAGTTGTGGAAGGGGGGCCGGAGTAGGACTGGAACAAGGAATGTTCCACATACCCCATAAAGAGACAGGCATAGCTGGGGCCCATGCGGGTACCCATAGCCACACCTTTTATTTGGAGGAAGTGAGAGGAGTTGAAGGCGAAATTGTTCAACGTGAGAACAAGTTCAGCCAGACGACGGCGGAGAGTAGTGGTGGATGGGGATTGTTCGGGCCTCTGTTCGAGGAAGAAGCTAAGGGCCCTCAGACCATCCTGGTGGGGGATGGAGGTGTAGAGGGATTGGACGTCCATGGTGAAGAGGAAGCGGTTGGGGCCAGGGAACTGGAAATTGTTGATGTGACGTAAGGTGTCAGAGGAATCACGGATGTAGGTGGGAAGGGACTGGACAAGGGGAGAGAGAAGGGAGTCAAGATAACGAGAAATGAGTTCTGTGGGGCTGGAGCAAGCTGAGACAATCGGTCTACCGGGGCAGTTCTGTTTGTGGATTTTGGGTAGGAGATAGAAGCGGGCCATCCGAGGTTGGGCGACTATCAGGTTGGAAGCTGTGGGAGGAAGATCCCCAGAGGAGATGAGGTCAGTGACAGTCCTGGAAACAATGGCTTGATGTTCAGTGGTGGGGTCATGGTCCAGGGAGAGGTAGGAGGAAGTGTCTGCGAGTTGACGCTCAGCCTCCGCAAGGTAGAGGTCAGTGCGCCAGACAACAACAGCACCACCCTTGTCAGCGGGTTTGATGACAATGTCAGGGTTGGACCTGAGAGAATGGAGTGCAGTAATTTCTGTTGTTGACATCTTTTGATGATCTGCTTCTATCACTGCTTGTTTGTCCCTACAACCACACCCCCCCTCCACTTCTCTCTCTCTCTCTCTCTCCGCCCCCCACACACACACCTTAAACCAGCTTATATTTCAACTCTTTCTTGGACTCGAACTCAAGTTCTGTCAAAGGGTCATGAGGACTCGAAACGTCAACTCTTTTCTTCTCCGCCGATGCTGCCAGACCTGCTGAGCTTTTCCAGGTGATTCTGTTTTTGTTTTGGACTTCCAGCATCCGCAGTTTTTTTGTTTTTATCTCTGTGTTTAATTGACTGCCACTGCTCTTCAAGAAATGCCTACCTCCTTGAAGAAGTTCTGTTCTTTTCTGCGACAAGATTTCCGTTCCTCTCTTTTGCCTTGCTCACTTTATTGCTTTCCATTTCCCTCCTGGTGTTTGACAAGGTGTTTACTAAAACCCGCTTTCACAGCCATATCTCCTTTCTCAGTGACTGTCTCCGTCTCCGACTTACCCCACGTGGATTTCAACTGAAATTCCACCCTTCATGTTTCGAACCCACCCAGGATTATACGTATCTCCGGGACATAAAACATTTCTCGGACTGCTGTTCCCATCACATTCTGAAATCCACACTCAGTGCCATGCGCCGCCATATGAACACACTCAACCTCTCCCTCCAGCAGCACCGCCGTACCCTTTTTCAAAGCTGCGCGTGCCCCCAGTTTCATTTTATTCTTTGGCTCATCCGACGCCTCAACAAGAAACTTTTTCTCTTTCTCTCAAGTGCTAAGGAACACAAGCTCCAACAACTCATCGACACCAACACCCATCTAGGACCCTCTACCCCTGCCTGTCCCTCCGTCCCCACCCCATCTTCCAATCCCAACCCCAGCCGTGTATTCACTATACCCCCTGACCTTCCCCTCTCTGGTGCTGAACGTTCAGTGCTCAGCAAAGGATTTAGTTTCATACCCTTACGCCCTCATCTCAATGAATTTCGGGCTCGGCATGATGCTGAACTCTTCTTCTGCCGTCTTCGTCTCCGGTCTCACTTGGGCAGGAATCCTCTCCCAGGATCCTTTTACCCATCTCCAATATTCTCCCTCCACCTGGACCCCTCCCTCTGGATTCTTACCTTCTCTTGATCTTTTCATTGAGAACTGTCGGCGCGACATTAGTCATCTCAATTTCTCTGCTCCTCTCACCAATTCTAACCTGTCTTTCTCTGAACTTACTGCACTCCATTCTCTCAGGTCCAACCCTGACATTGTCATCAAACCCGCTGACAAGGGTGGTGCTGTTGTTGTCTGGCGCACTGACATCTACCTCGCGGAGTCTGAGCATCAACTCGCAGACACTTCCTCCTACCTCTCCCTGGACCATGACCCCACCACTGAACATCAAGCCATTGTTTCCAGGACTGTCACTGACCTCATCTCCTCTGGGGATCATCCTCCCACAGCTTCCAACCTGATAGTCGCCCAACCTCGGACGGCCCGCTTCTATCTCCTACCCAAAATCCACAAACAGAACTGTCCCGGTAGACCGATCGTCTCAGCTTGCTCCTGCCCCACAGAACTCATCTCTCGTTATCTTGACTCCCTTCTCTCTCCCCTTGTCCAGTCCCTTCCCACCTACATCTGTGATTCCTCTGACACCTTACGTCACATCAACAATTTCCAGTTCCCTGGCCCCAACCGCTTCCTCTTCATCATGGACGTCCAATCCCTCTACACCTCCATCCTCCACCAGGATGGTCTGAGGGCCCTTAGCTTCTTCCTCGAACAGAGGCCTGAACAATCCCCATCCACCACTACTCTCCTCCATCTGGCTGAACAATTTCTCCTTCAACTCCTCTCACTTCCTCCAAATAAAAGATGTGGCTATGGGTACCCGCATGGGCCCCAGCTATGCCTGTCTCTTTATGGGGTATGTGGAACATTCCTTGTTCCAGTCCTACTCCAGCCCCCTTCCACAACTCTTTCTCCGGTACATCGATGATTACTTCGATGCCGCTTCATGCTCTCGTCGGGACTTGGAAAAATTTATTAATTTTGCTTCCAATCTCCACCCCTCCATCATTTTCATGTGGTCCATCTCTGACACTTCCCTTCCCTTCCTTGACCTCGCTGTCTCAATCTCTGGTGATAGACTGTCCACCAATATCCATTACAAATCCACTGACTCCCACAGCTACCTCAACTACAGCTCCTCACACCCCGCTTCCTATAAGAACTCCATCCCATTCTCTCAGTTCCTTCGCCTCCGTCGCATCTGTTCCGATGATGCCACCTTCAAAAACAGTTCCTCTGACATGTCCTCCTTCTTCCTTAACCGAGGTTTTCCACCCACGGTCGTTGACAGGGCCCTCAACCGTGTCCGGCCCATCTCCCGCGCATCCGCCCTCACGCCTCCTCCTCCCTCCCAGAAACATGCTAGGGTTCCCCTTGTCCTCACTTATCACCCCACCAGCCTCCGCATTCAAAGGATCATCCTCCGTCATTTCCGCCAACTCCAGCATGATGCCACCACCAAACACATCTTCCCTTCACCCCCCTATTGGCATTCCGTAGGGATCACTCCCTCCGGGACACCCTGGTCCACTTCTCCATCACCCCCTACTCCTGAACCCCCTCCTATGGCACCACCACCTGCCCCTTCACTTCATCTCTCCTCACCGTCCAAGGGCCCAAACACTCCTTTCAAGTGAAGCAGCATTTCACTTGCATTTCCCCCAAGTTAGTCTACTGCATTCATTGCTCCCAATGTGGTCTCCTCTACATTGGAGAGACCAAACGTAAACTGGGCAACCGCCTTGCAGAACACCTGCGGTCTGTCCGCAAGAATGACCCAAACCTCCCTGTCGCTTGCCATTTTAACACTCCACCCTGCTCTCTTGCCCACATGTCTGTCCTTGGCTTGCTGTATTGTTCCAGTGAAGCCCAACACAAACTGGAGGAACAACACCTCATCTTCCGACTAGGCACTTTACAGCCTTCTGGACTGAATATTGAATTCAACAACTTTAGGTCGTGAGCTCCCTCCCCCATCCCCACCCCCTTTCTGATTCCTCCTTCCTTTTTTTTCTCCAATAAATTATATAGATTTTTCTTTTCCCACCTATTTCCATTATTTTTAAATATCTTAAAATCTTTTATGCTCTCCCCACCCCCACAAGAGCTTTACCTTGAGTGCCCTACCATCCATTCTTAATTAGCACATTCGTTTAGATAATATCACTAACTTTAACACCTATGTGTTCTTTTGTTCTATTGTTGTTGACATCTTTTGATGATCTGCTTCTATCACTGCTTGTTTGTCCCTACAACCACACCCCCCTCCACTTCTCTCTCTCTCTCTCTCTCCGCCCCGCCCCCACACACCTTAAACCAGCTTATATTTCAACTCTTTCTTGGACTCAAACTCAAGTTCTGTGGAAGGGTCATGAGGACTCGAAACGTCAACTCTTTTCTTCTCCGCCGATGCTGCCAGACGTGCTGAGTTTTTCCAGGTTATTCTGTTTTTGTTTTGGATTTCCAGCATCTGCAGTTTTTTTGTTTTTATCCACTGAAAGAGCCTTTGGTTCTTGGTTAAAAGATTGTATCTTGGCTTTGGATTATTCTCATTGCTTTTTAAAAGCATGGATTGTATACACTCTGGATTCTTGTTTAGTATTCTTGATGGTCCCAAAGGTTTTACAATTTGTTTGGTTTGGTTAACTTTGTCAAGAACGTCAATAATAATTGTTGGCAAACCATCTGGCTCCTGGGTACTGGCGGTTGTGAACTGGAATCCATGGAGGCATTTTTTGTAATAGTACTTTATACCCTCTGGATTAGCAATTTCCTTTGTTCTTTTTTAAAGCCAGATGTTAAATTGTCATCAAATTTTTTACTTTATGAAACAGATTCTGAACCATTCTGTTCAGTTTTTAATTCCTAATCTCCATTTTCTTCCCTGTTTGTATGTTTTTTCAATATCCTAGCCTTGGGAAAAAGTTTCAACTGACCAAACATGTGAATTGTTCTTCATAATAATTGAATTCACCTCACCCTGCTTAAATTCAGGATTATTTTCAACTTTTAAGATTTAACCTTTAGGTTTTCTTTTCTAGGAGATGCAGATTTAAAACTGCCTCCTTTTGTGCAAGCAGTTCATTCTTCTGTCCAGTAAAATACTCTTTAGCTCCTTTAAGAACTTCTTTTGGGTTATGTCCATGTTCAACTAAAAGACCTTAATATTCTTTTTTATTTAGCTCACAAATTTTCTTAATTTTTTTTGCTTTATGTCAGCTGTTGTGGTGTCTTTGATAACCAAGCACAGGAGACTCAGGTACAGGTTACGATTGTTTATTCGAGCAATTGCAAGGAGGGCACCATCTCAATGCAGCTTGAGACAGTACTCTGCTAAACTAAAGGGTTCAGCATATTTATACATTATGGGTCACGTACAAGAACATCCTCCAGATTCCGATCGTGTCAACATTTAGGTTTACATTAAACAGACAAATCTCTAGTACAAAGGTACATGCATCATCTGACCCTACCTTCACCCAGGCAGAGACCTGCCTTCCTATCTAAGCTGGGACCATCTGTCCTTCCCCTATCTGTTGAAGAGCATACTTAATCTATGTTATTGCCATCCTCTGACTCCAGTCTAACTCCCAGAACCTTGCTGGTGATTGCAAACCCTGAGGGTGTACAAAGTTTGAGAGTGTTTAAGGTTCATCTGGTTTAGCTGTTTAATTGTTGATTTTCTGATCTGCACTGGCCTGCTTATAGATTCTAATTTAAGTAATTCATTCCCTTATAATGAATTCTCCCTTACCATAAATTTTCATTTACTTTCTTCCCCCTAACATCCTCCCACTGCATTTGATCTTTGTCTAATTCCTTTCTAATAAGAATGATCACTTCCTTGTTTTGAAGTTTTAATTTACATTCAAGAATGCTCCTTCCTCGCATTTGTATAGTATCAGTACTGGATTCAGCTTTTCCACTTTCTTTTAAAACATGTTTTCCTTTTGTTTCATCATTAGCTTTGAGTAGGGCCACACTCTGCTTTGCCTCATTTTACACATATTTCTACTGCGTTTTTAACTCTGTCCATTTTAAAGTTTTTCCACTGCAATTAAATGTTCCTTTATGCTCCAATGTCCCTTTCAAATTAATAAACTGAGATTATGACCTTTTGGACAAATCTTTAGTTGAAACATTAATTCTTGCAGCAGGTTTATAGAAAGTCATGGATTCTTTTAAGTCACTTGGCTCTTCCTGTACAGTTTCAGTTTCAATGCCTCAACTGGCTTTGCCGAAACTAATGGAGACAATGATACCTTTTCCCCAACCAAGTCAGTTCTGAAGGAGAAATCAACACCATCAATGGGTAAAGTAGGATTGACATCAACAGTAACAGGACCAGTGACTAAGGCACATTTTAAATTAAGCTTATACAAAGAAATTGGTAAACCATTCCCATCTATATCAAGAATCAATACCTTTTTATTGAGCAGACCTTTGGAGAGAGCTTCATGTCATTTGCCAACAACAGTGACAGTGCTGATCCTGTATCTCTAAGGATAATAATTGATTTGTCTACCTCACCAGATGACCATGGGGACACTTGACCCTCAATGCAAAAAATCTCTATAACTCCGCCATCACCTGATTCGTCCTGTCAATGACTGTGGGGGAGACTCTCTGCTTGTTGTGAACTTTACCAGTCAGGGTATTATTACCTGGGAGTGACTAATGCGACAGGCTTGGTTTTAACTTCCAGCATTCAGTCTTCAGGTGCCCTTTCTTGTGACAAAAGTAGCATGTCAGTCCCCTTGAATTAAACCTGTCCTTCAAACCTTCATTTCTACTAACCCAAGAAGGGCCTGGAGCTTTATCTTCACCCCTTTATCAGCAGGGCCTGGCCACTTCTCATCATTGGACCCTCCTCTCATTCCAGTTTCTCTGCAAGGTTCCAAAGCGGGGCCTGTCACCAATCATCTTATGAGTCAACACATAAGTGTCTGCCATTACCGAGGCTTCCCTTACTTTACATACTTGTGGTCTTCCAGGTGAGATCTTAATCCCAAATTGAATTCTTCCACCATTGTCATCTCCCTAAGCTTATCCAAGTTCTACTTCGCCTTCATCAAGTGCATTTCCTTTTCCCTGGCATATTCTACATATATCCAACTGATTCTCTGTCCCAAGTTTCCAAATTTCTGCCTGTAGACCTCTGGCACCAACTCATAGTGTTGAGTATTTCCTCATGATCAGAGGTGTACGCTGCTGAAAGGGACGAGTACACCTGCAAAGCCTTCCCTACCAATATGCTTTGTTGGAACAGAGTTAATCTTTCGGCCAACGAAAATTCATTGCAATTTTCTTGAAGGACATGTTACATGCCCACTCCCTCCACACGAAATATAGGCACTAAGTGAAATTCTTTGCCAAACCAAAAAGAACTGGAGCCCTCTCTGAGTCAGCCTCACTTCCCATCAACTCAAATTCATATGATCCGAACTCATACTCCATTTCAGGTTTTTCAACCTTTTTTTTTATCTCTTTCCAGTCTTTTCCTGTCTATTTTTTAAATTCTGTTCTTTTCTTGCTAATTTCTCCCTTTCTAAGTCAATCTTACTTGGTTCTATTTCTTTTTCAGTCCTGGCCAGTTGTTCTCAATCACTAATGGAACTGGTCCTTTCTTCCTCCAGTATCAGGTGCCTCGCCAATTCTTCAAGGATCCCATCCCTCTTAGCTCCTGAACTTACATTAATCCCCATGTGGTCTGCCACAGACTGGGAATTGCCTTTTTGTCTCTGAGCGTCTCTCAACAAATGCTTGAGCCTCAAAGCTACCTTCGTTGATTTCCCAATAAAATATAGAGTTTGTTTATATGCTGGAAAATTCCAGTGAACCCATTTCAGTCTCTGGCTTCATATCCCACACACTAGCTCCCAGGTTTATTATAATCCTTGAGGGGGAAACCATAAACCAAAATAGGTAAATTTACCAAATGATGCCAAACGAAGGAATTACCAATTTTGCTTCTTGTAACTTTTACTTTAATATGAATCAGAATCAGCGTAAATCAAACGTGAAGTAACAGGCAAATGATACTTCAAATAAAAAGGTAAATTTCGTTTTTTATAGTTGATACAGCAAAGACATGTCTTACTGAAACCACAAGCACCCTCATTATTCTTTGTGGACAGTTGGAACCGGATGTAATCCCAGAGTTCTCTAATTCAGCCTTTGGGATGTAGGATCTCTCACTTTCCTACTCAATCGATTTGGTCCTCAAGCTGCATTCACTGGCAGCTGTATTCCATCTGAGGTCCCCGGAGTCAGTCGTCACCTGAATGGAACACTGCTGCAGAACCTGCTTAGTTAAGTTCATGACAGTCTTGATGGCACAGATTCCCCAGAGACTCCCATATCCATCCCTTTAATAAACACTGTTAAACAGCTTGGTTGGCTCAGGCAAAACTAAAGCAGCAGCAGTAAAATTGTTTAATTCATATTCCCTGCTCTAATCCTGGCTTCAGCTTTCTGTCCTGTTTAGCTGTTCTACACACAACTCCTTGTAAATGTTCTCCCCTCTGCTGCAGCGCTTCTTTTTGTCTGGCCACATGGTTTTTGGTTTAACTTCCTTTTTGCTGGTGCTGCTTCCAGATTAAGGGTCGTCAGGTCACATGGACCAGTATTTTTATTATCCGAGAAATTTATAATTGCTCCCTTTACAGTTGACACCGACTCTCAAAAGTCTTTTTCAAACATTCTTAAAAAAAATACAGATTCCACAGACTTTTTAAGGAATTACAAATCTTTTTATGTTCTGGGTCAAAGGTTTGAGCACATAATCTAGACTTTCTCGTCCAGTGCAGCACTGAGTGAGTGCTGCAGTCTCAGACACACCATCTTTAGGCCCCATTTATGTTTTGGAGTAGACATAAAAGATCCTTTGACACCATTTTGAAAAAGTGCAGGGGAGTTCCCCCTGGTTTCCTGGGCCAATATTGATCCCTCAGCCAACATCACTAAAACAGTAATACAAAAACCAATTCTGTAGGTGCTGAGAATCTGAAATAGGAACAGGAAAACCTGGAAACAGTCAGCAGGTCAGGCAACACCTGTGAACAATTTAGAATCACTGACCCGAACCATGAACTCTTTCTGTTCACAGATGCTGCCTGACCAGCTGACTGTTTCCAGCATTTTCTGTTTTTACTTCGCTAAAGCAGATTATCTGATCATTATCCTATTGCTGTTCGTGGGACCTTTATAAATGCAAACTGTAAAAGAAAATAATGCTATTTCATGCATTACAACAGTTAACAGTTGTTAGAATCAGTTCAGAGAAGGTTCACTGGACTCATTCCTGGGATGAGGGGCTTTTCTTATGAGGAAATGTTGAACAGGTTGGATCTGTATCCATAGGAGTTTAGAAGAATGAGAGGTGATCTTACTGAAACATATAAGATCCTGCGGGGATTTGATAGGGTGGATACCGGGAGGATGTTTCCTCTTGTGGGGGAAAGTAGAACATGGGAATAAAAGCAAAATACTGCAGATGCTGGAAACCTGAAATAAAAATAGAAAATGCTGGAAAACTCAGCGGTCTGGCAGAATCTGTGGAGAGAGAAACAGAGTTAATGTTTCGAGTTCGGATGACTCTGGCTGGCTCTGAAGAGTCATTCGGACTAGATCACGAGGACCTAGTTTAAGAAGAAGAGGTCTACTGTGTAAGACAGAGATGAGAAGAATTTTTTTCTCTCAAAGGATTGTTAGCCTGTAGAATTTTCTTCCCCAGAGAGCAGTGGAGGCTGGGTCATTGAATTCATTCAAGGCTGAGTTAGACAGATTTTTGATTGACGAGAGAGTCAAGGGTTATGGGGTGGTGGGGCTGGGGGGTGGGGGGTGGGTGGGTGGGGGGGTGGGGGGCGCAGACAGGAAAGCGGAGTTGCAACCACAACCAGATCTGCCATGATTTTATTGAATGGGCTGAATGGGCTACTCCTGCTCCTAAGTCCTATGTTCCTAAGTTATTTAAGGAGTGTACAACTTTGATATATGAGGAGAACTGTACAAAGTGGCAGCTGCCATCTAGGAACTGAGTTTCCCTGTCCGCAAGCATGACCCAGACCTCCCTGTCGCTTGCCATTTTAACACTCCACCCTGCTCTCTTGTCCACATGTCTGTCCTTGGCTTGCTGCATTGTTCCAGTGAAGCTCAGAGCAAACTGGAGGAACAGCACCTCATCTTCTGACTAGGCACTTTACAGCCTTCTGGACTTAACATTGAATTCAACAACTTTAGATTATGAACTCTCTCCTCCATCCCCACCCCCTTTCCGACCCCCCTTTTTTCCCCAATAATTTATATAGATTTTTCTTTTTCCACCGATTTCCATTATTTTGAAATGTATTTCCATCCATTGTTTTATCTCTACCTTTTAGCCTATTTCGATCCCTTCACCCCACCCCACCCCCACTAGGGCTATCTGTACTTGCTTGTCCCGCTTTCTACCCTTAATTAGCACATTCCTTAGATAATATCACCACCTTCAACACCTCTTTGTCCTTTTGTCTATGACATCTTTTGGCTATCTCCACCTATCACTGGCCCTCTAACCAGCTCTACCTGTCCCACTGCCCCCCAAACCAGCTTATGTTTCACCTCTTTTCTATTTTTACTTAGTTCTTTTGAAGAGCCATATGGACTCTAAAAGTTAACTGTGTTCCTCTCCGCAGATGCTGCCAGACCTGCTGAGTTTTTCCAGGTATTTTTTATTTTTGTTTTGGATTTCCAGCATCCGCAGTTTTTTGCTTTTATTTCCCTGTAAGCCTTCCTTTTATATGAGCTGGGCTGTATTGGCCAGTGGTGTAATACTGCCCTCAGCTGGCAGTGCCAAAATGCAGCAGCATTCCTTTGTTACAAAGGCTCCCCATGGATTTCAACTGAAATTCCATCCCTCATGTTTCGAACGCACCCAGGATTACAGGTATCTCCGGGACATACAACGCTCCTCAGACTAGTGTTCTCGTCGCATTCTGAAATCCACATTCAGTTCCATGCGCCGCCATATGAACACACTCGACCTCTCCCTCCAGCAGCACTGCTGCACCCTTTTTCAAAGCCGCGCATGCCCCCAGTTTCATTTTATTCTTCATCTCATCCGACGCCTCAACAAGAAACTTTTTCTCTTTCTCTCATTTGCTAAGGAATGCAAGCTCCAACAACTCATCGACACCAACACCCATCTAGGACCCTCCACCCCTGCCTGTCCATTTGTCCCCATCCCGTCTTCCAATCCCAGCCCCAGCCGTGTATTCACTATACCCCCTGACCTTCCCCTCTCCGACGAAGAACGTTCAGTGCTCAGCAAAGGACTTAGTTTCATACTCTTACGCCCTCATCTCAATGAATTTCAGGCTCGGCACGATGCTGAACTCTTCTTCTGCCGTCTTCGTCTCCGTGCTCACTTCTTTGGGCAGGAGTCCTCTCCCCGTTCAACGGATCCTTTTACCCACCTTCAATATTCTCCCTCCACCTGGACCCCTCCCTCTGGATTCTTACCTTCTCTTGATCTTTTCATTGAGAACTGTCAGCGTGACATTAGTCGTCTCAATTTCTCTGCTCCTTTCACCAATTCTAATCTGTCTCTCTCTGAACTTACTGCACCCCGTTCTCTCAGGTCCAACCCTGATATTGTCATCAAACCCGCTGACAAGGGTGGTGCTGTTGTTGTCTGGCGCACTGACCTCTACCTCGCGGAGGCTGAGCATTAACTCACAGACACTTCCTCCTACCTCTCCCTGGACCATGACCCCACCACTGAACATCAAGCCATTGTTTCCAGGACTGTCACTGACCTCATCTCCTCTGGGGATCTTCCTTCCACAGCTTCCAACCTGATAGTCGCCCAACCTCGGACGGCCTCGGGAGGCAAGAGTTTATGTGAAACATCGTGGAGAGAGAGGTGAGAGTTCATTTTAAACAGGAGAGAGTGACGAGAGTTTATTTAAATGGGAGAGAGTGGCGAGAGTTCATTTTAAACGGGGAGAGTGGCGAGAGTTCATTTTAAACTGTGCAGAGAGAGGTGAAAGTTCATTTTAAACAGGGGGAGAAAGGTGAAAGTTTATTTTAAATGGGGAGAGAGGTGAGAGTTCATTTTAGACAAGGGAGAGAGAGGTGAGAGTTAATTTTAAACAGGGGAGAGAGAGAGATGACTTCGTTTTAAACAAGGGAAATAGAGATGAGTGTTCATTTTAAACAGGGCAGAGAGAGGTGCGAGTTCATTTTAAATAAGGGAGAGAGAGGTGAGATTTCATTTTAAACAGGCAGAGGGAGGTGCGAGTTCATTTTAAACAAGGGAGAGAGAGATGAGAGTTCATTTTGAACGGGGCGAGAGAGTCGAGAGTTCATTTTAAACAGGAGAGAGAGGTGAGAGTTCATTTTAAATCATGCGGAGAGAGATGAGAGATCATTTTAAACAAGCGATCATTTTTAACAGTGGAGAGAGAGGTGAGAATTCATTTTAAACAGAAGAGAGAGAGAGGTGAGAGTTCATTTTAAACCGGAGAGATAGGCAAGAGTTTATATTAAGCAGTGGAGATAGCAGTGACAGTTTATTTTAAACAGGAGAGATGGAGGCGAGAGTTCATTTCAAACAGTGCAAGAGGAAAGAGTAATAACCAAAGTATGAGGTCACAGGGAAACATGTAAATGATTGGTTGGTGAGTATTTCGCTCCTTTACCTTTCAAAAGTGTGTAATTTATTAATAATCAGAAGATTTTATTGGTAGTATTAATGTCTCCTCACAGTAGTAAAGGTTATTGGAACCAATAGGGTTTATTAATTATAAATTAATTAGGGAAAAGGTAATACAATTAGTTAATTAATGCATTTAAGGGGAGGCGGTGAACAGTGGTATTGTCACTAGATCAGTATTCCAGAGACCCAGGGTAATGCTCTGGGGAACAAAAACAGAAAATGCTGGGAAAACTCAGCAAGTCTGACAGCATCTGTGGAGAGAAAAACAGAGGTTCGTTTCAAGTCCGTATGATTCTTCTTCAGAGCTACAGAGAAGTAGAAACGTGATAAAATTTATACTGTTTAAGGGGGGCTTGGAGCAGGTGAAGAACTGGATAGAAGGCCAGTGATAGTGGGGGCTAAGGACAGATTGACAAACATGTCATGGACAAAAGGACAAAAGGGTGTTAATGGTAGTGGTAAGGCCTAAAAAATGTACTGATAGTGGCATAAAAGAAAGAAAGCAGACTGTGATAATAGAACGAGGGTAAGCACTCTGAAAAAAACAACATGGAACAAGTAACAGATGGCACTTTGGGGGGTGGGGTGGGGAGAGGGGGCAGCGGTGGGGTAAAAGGGATCGAAAATGGGATAAGAAGGGGGGATAAAAAAGGGGATAAAGCAATGAATAAACAAATTAAAATAAAAATGAATAAAAATAAAAGTAAGTGGATAAAAAATAAAACTGAATTTTGAAAAAAGGATAAAAAAGGGGTGAGGATAGAGGTGAGAGTTCACAGTCTGAAGCTGTTGAACTCAATGTTAATTCTGGAAGGCTGTAAAGTGCCTAATCGGAAGATGAGGTGTTGTTCCTCCAGTTTGCATTGGGCTTCACTGGAACATTGCAGCAGGCCAATGATGGACAATGCTCTGGAAACTAAGGTTCAAATCCCCCCACAGCAGATGTTGAAATTTGAATTCAATAAAAATCTGGAATTAAAAGTCTAAGGATGAAACCATTGCTGATAGTTGTAAAAACCCATCTCGTGGACTAATGTCCTTTAGGGAAGGAAATCTGCCGTCCTTATCTGGTCTGGCCTACATGTGACCCCACAGCCATCTTAAAAAAAATGCACTCTGAACAAGTGCAATTAGGGATGGGCAATAAATGCTGGCCTATCCAGCGATGCCCACATCCCATGAATGTATGAGAAAACATTTTGAAGATGGCAGGGCTGGTGATGTGTTTCAACTGCAGAATGTGGGGTTCCTGGTCACCAGTGTGATCCAGTGTAAACATGCCTGCAGTAAGTGTTTGCAGCTTGAGGAACTTCGGCTCAGAGTCACTCTGTTGCGGTTGCAGACTCTGCGACACACCAGAGAGGGGAAAAGTTACCTGGGTACTTTGTACCAGGAGGCTGTCACACCCCTTAGGTTAGGCAGAACTTTAGAGTTGATCAATAGTCAGGGACAGGATGGCATGACTGAGTCAGGTAGGTATGGGGAACCAGCATGTAGTAATGGAGGAGCCTCAGCCCCTGACATTGTCCAACAGGTACAAGGCACTTGCTACCTGTGTGGATGAGGAGAAGGACTGCAAGGTGGGTGAGTGGACTGACCATGGCACCGTGGTGAAGGATGCTATTCAAGTGGGGAGAGCGAAGAGGAATGTGGTAGCGATAGGAGACAGTATAATCCAGGGGATAGGTACGGTTCTCTGCAGCCACGACAGGAAGCTCCGGAGGTTATGTTGCCTGCCTGGTGCCAGAGTTAAGGGGATCTCCTTGTGGCTGGAGAGAAACCTGGAGTAGGAGGGGGAGGATCCAGTTGTCATGGTCCATGTGGGAACCAATGTCATAGGTAGAACCTGGAATGATGTTCTGCTAAGAGAGTTTGAGGAGTTTGGGTCAAAATTAAAGTGCAGAACATCAATGCTAACCTCTGCATTGTTAGCTGAGCCACATGCCTTTTGCCAAAAACAGAAAATACCAGAAAAACGCAGCAGGTCTAACAGCATCTGTGGAGAGAAAGATGGAGTTAACGTTTCAAGTCTGTATGACTTCTTCAGAGCTAAAGAGAAGTATAAATGTGATGAAATTTATACTGTTTGAGGGGGGTGGGGCAGGTGAAGCTGGATAGAAGGCCAGTGATAGGTGGGGCAAAGGAAAGATTGACAAAGATGTCATAGACAAAAGGACAAGGGGATGTTAATGATAGTGGTACTGGCTAAAGGAGGTGCTGATGGTGGCATTAAGAGTAGAAAGCAGAATGTGATAATAGCTGGACAAGGGTAAGCACTCTGGAAAGAAGAACATGAACAAGTAACAGATGGCACTTGTAGGGGTGGGGGGAGGGTGTGGTAGTGGGAAAAAAAATCAGAAATAGGATAAAAGGTGGGGATAAAACAATGAATAAAAATAAATAAGAATAAAAATAAGTGGATAAAAAATAAAAATTAAAAAATAAAAATGAATATAGAAAAAAGGGGATATAAAGGGGGTGAGGATAGAGGAGAGAGTTCATAGTCTGAAGTTGTTGAACTCAATGTTAACTGTGGAAGGCTGTAAAGTGCCTAATCAGAAGATGAAGTGCTGTTCCTCCAGTTTGCATTGAGCTTCACTGGAATATTGCAGCAGGCCAAAGTCGGACATTTGGGCATGAGAGCAGGGTGGAGTGTGGAAATGGCAAGCGACAGGGAGGTCTGGGTCATGCTTGAGAACAGACTGAAAGTGTTCTGCAAAGCGGTCACCCAGTTTGCGTTTGGTCTCTCCAATGTTGAGGAAACCACATTGGGAGCAGTGAATGCAGTACCAAATTGAGGGAGGTGCAAGTGAAGTGCTGCTTCACCTGAAATGAGTGTTTGGGCCCTTGGACGGTGAGGCGGGAGGAGTAAAGGGGCAGGTGTTGCACCTTCTGCGATTGCATGGGATGGTGCTGTGGGAAGGGGATGAGAGGTTTGGGGTGATGGAGGAGTGGACCAGGGTGTCCCAGAGGGAACAGTTCCTACGGAATGTCAAAGGGGGGTGTGAAGGGGAGATGTGTTTGGTGGTGGCATCATGCTGGAGTGGGCAGAAGTAGTAGAGGGTGACCCTTTGAATGCGGAGACTGGTGGGGTGAAAAGTGAGGACAAGGGGGACCCTATCATGGTTCTGGGAGGGAGAGGAAGGTATGAGGGCAGAGGGGTGGGAGATGGGTCGGACACGGTTGAGGGCCCTGTCAACCACCGTGGGTGGCAAATCTTGGTTAAGGAAGAAGGAAATCATGTCGGAAGCGACATTGTGGAAAGTGACATCATCAGAACAGATGCAACGGAGGTGAAGGAACTGAGAGAATAGGATGGAATCCTTACAGGAAGTGGGGTGTGAGGAGCTGTAGTTGAGGTAGTTGTGGAGTCGGTGGGCTTGTAATGAATATTGATGGACAGTCTGTCACCAGAAATAGAGACAGAGAGGTCAAGGAAGGGAAGGGAAGTGTAGAAGATGGACCATGTGAAGGTGATGGGGTGGAAATTGGGAGCAAAATTGATAAAATTTTTCCAGATCCAGACGAGAGCATGAAGTGGCACCGAAGCAGTCATCGATGTACCAGAGAAAGAGTTGTGGGAGGGGGCCTGAGTAGGACTGGAACAAGGAATGTTCCACATACCCCATAAAGAGACAGGCATAGCTGAGACTCATACAGGTAGCCATAACCATACCTTTTATTTGGAGGAAAAGAGACAAGTTTAAGGAGAAATTGTTCAGTGAGAGAACAAGTTCAGCCAGATGGAGGAGAGTGGTGGTGGTGTGGTGGTCACATTATTCATTTTGGTTATAAGAATAAAAACGCAGATTTTTTTAAAGTGTGAAACTTGTAAGTGTTGGTATTCAAAAAGATTTGGGCATGCTTGTACAAGGAATGGAGAAAGTTAGCATGCTGGTGTAGCAAGATATAAGGAAGGCAAATGGCATTTTGGCCGTTATTGCAAGGGGTTTGGCGTACAGAAATAAAGAAGTCTCACTACAGTCATACAGGGTTTTGGTGAGACCCACATTTGAAACACTGTGCAGTTTTGGTCTCCACATCTAAGACAGGATATACTTGCATTGGAGACGGTAGAGCAAAGATTCACTAAATTAGTTCCTGGGATGAGGAGTTTGTCCTATGCTGAGAGGCTGAGTAAATTGGGTTTATATTCTCTGGAGTTTAGAATAATGAGAGATAATCTCATTGAAACCTACAGAATTCTGAAGGGGTTTGATAGGCTGGACACAGAGACTGTTTCCGCTTGTCTGGAATCTAAAACACAGGACCACAGTCTCAGGATAAGGGGCCGATCAGTTAGTGCTGAGATGAGGAGATATTCCTTCACTCAAAGGGTTGTGAATCTTTGGAATTCTCTACCCCAGGGTGTGGTGGATGTTCCATCGTTGAATATATTTAAGGCTGGGATAGACAGAGTTTTTGTCTCTTACGAAATCAAGGGATATAGGGAGCTGGTGGAAAAGTGGAGTTGAAGCCCAAGATCAACCATGATCATATTGAATAGTGGAAAAGGCTCAACGGGTTGTGTGGTCTATTCCTCCTATTTCTTGGCTCTTATTTGAGAAAATGCTACTTAATAGACCCAGGAGATTTGCAGATTATGAGGAATAAAAATGATGTTGAATTTGGTGAGGATATAAACTCAGAAGTAGAAGAGAAATGGGCTGCAATGCAGGAAAACCAATCCCTGACCATGAACCACGGTGTAGGAAAATAAAACTCCTAACCCAGCAACACTTGGTTGGGTGATGGGCAGCATGGACATCTCATTCAGACATGGTTGGCAGAAATAACATTAAAGTACTAAAGATGGCTAAACGATACCCAATATTAAAGGCAGAGGAACTTGGACAATGGCAGAGAGGTGATTGGGATTGGTGAAACATAGGAATGGATGGACTGAATGGACTCAGCCACAATGCTCCTCCATGGTCACATAACTGTTGACATGTGGACAGTGGGCATTTGGAGGGTGAACAGCACACTGCAATGATCTGTTGGATGGTGTGCAGGCCTATGATAGGAGGAGAACAAGAATATTCTCAGTGCAGACCCTTAACAATTTTGAATGCGTCAGTACACCGCCACAACCTGATGGGATAGTCACAGCCCCTCAGTGACTCACGCTGGGCATGTTCAGCTGTGCTGGGGAAAATGTCCCAGTATCATGGCCACAAAGATGTTGCTACGGTCCAGGATGACAACTCGTGCTCAATGTTAGTGTTTACTTCTCCCTCTCATTTCCACATTTTAATATTCTTCTGCACCTTTGTCTAATTCTGAATGTTGAGACCTCCATTAGGTTTAATCTAAATTTGTCTAAAACATACCCTCTGCGGTTATTGATGTGACACTCCCATACTGAATACCCAGGACATCAGAACCAACTGCGGACTGCATAACTTGCAACTCCCTCTTCCGCAAGGAGTGGAGCTGGGACTGGGTCAACTCCCCCAGGGAAAGATGCTGGGGCTGGGTCAGTTAACCCATGGATTGGGGCTGTTGCTGGGATTATTACCCCAGGGAGCGGGGCTGGTGCTGTGATTATTACCCCTGGGAGCAGGGCTGATGCTGGGAATATTACCGTGGGGAACGGGGCTGATGCTGGGATTATTACCTCAGGGAGCAGGGCTGGTGCTGGGATTATTATCCCAGGGAGCGGGACTAGTGCTGGGATTATTATCCCAAGGAGTAGGGCTGGTGCTGAGATTATTACTCCAGGGAGTGGGGCTGGGTCTTGGTCAATTACCCTAGGGAGCAGGGCTGGTGCTGGGATTATTACCCCGGGGAGCAGTGCTGATGCTGGGATTATTACCCCAGGGAGCGGGGCTGGTGCTGGGATTATTACCCCGGGAGCAAGGCTGGTGCTGGGATTATTACCCCGGGGAGCGGGGCTGGTGCTGGGATTATTACCCCTGGGAGCGGGACAGGGCTGGGAACTAAGTTTGTGATGCAATTCACTAAGTCTGGGTTTACCTTGGCTTTCAATGTTACATCTAAGTCTCCACTAATAGTTGTAAGAGAATCAAATGATAGAGGAGAGTAGGCCGCTGGAATTTACCCCAGCAATCAATCTCCCCTCTGCTCAGGGCAAATGTGAGTGGGGGGAGGAAATGAGTCAGCTGGCTCGGGTGCGTGATGCAGCTCTCCCCCAGCAGGTGCTGCTCAGACTGTATTTGGCGTGCAATAGGATTACAATTCAATCAGATTCTAGTCCCACTCTACCCTGTTCCCTCCAGCCCCCAACCCTCTACATCCTGCAGTGGCTGAGCATCTAGGAAGGTCCAGGCTGCAGGTGCCTCTGTGGCTCTTACCTCCATGGTCACTGGCAGACTGCTGGAGCAGCTCCTGTGTGGGGATATGGGTGGACATTTTATCTCCTAGCATCAGGGTGTTGTAAACTGTGGTTCTTAACATAGACACATGAGATCCCTCTGAATGAGATCCCTCCAATTGAGATCCCTCCTAATGAGATTCCTCCTCTGATCAGAGTGAAAGGCTTATTGGCAAGCAGCTATTTACAACATGAGCTGTTTTTCAGCTTTCTGTGACACCAACAATTGGGAACTAAGGAAGTGACTTGACTCATGGCAAAAATCCAGAAGAAATGCCACAGCTGGGAGTTGACACTAAACTCTGTGTTTACAGTCAGGGAAGGGCGAGTGATGCAGCATCTCTGGCTTCTCTGCTTCCTCCTTCACCTGCTCCCGCGGGTATGTCTGGGGATTCAAAGAACATCCTTCTCACTCCAGTCAAATAAAGCTTTACTGTCGCTCCTCTAAATCACACTGTGTACTGTGATCCTCACAGTGCCCTCCACCCTTCGACCTGTACCAGGGCCCAGGCCTGTACTCTGACCCTTGCAGTGCCCTCTGCCCCTCGCTCTGCACTGTGACCCTCGCAGTACCCTTTGGTCCTCACTATGCACTGTGACCCTCACAGTGCCCCCTGGCGCTCGCTCTGCACTGTGAGCCTCACAGTGCCCCCTGGCCCTCGCTCTGCACTGTGAGCCTCACAGTGCCCCCTGGCCCTCACTCTGCACTGTGAGCCTCACAGTGCCCCCGGCCCTCACTCTGAACTGTGACCCTCGCAGTACCCCTGGCCCTCACTCTGCACTGTGACCCTCACAGTGCCCCCTGGCCCTCGCTCTGCACTGTGACCCTCGCAGTGCCCCCGGCCCTCACTCTGCACTGTGAGCCTCACAGTGCCCCCTGGCCCTCACTCTGCACTGTGAGCCTCACAGTGTCCCCTGGCCCTCACTCTGCACTGTGAGCCTCACAGTGTCCCCTGGCCCTCACTCTGCACTGTGACCCTCACAGTGCCCCCTGGCCCTCGCTCTGCACTGTGACCCTCGCAGTACCCCTGGCCCTCACTCTGCACTGTGAGCCTCACAGTGCCCCCTGGCCCTCACTCTGCACTGTGAGCCTCACAGTGTCCCCTGGCCCTCACTCTGCACTGTGACCCTCACAGTGCCCCCTGGCCCTCGCTCTGCACTGTGACCCTCGCAGTGCCCCCTGGCCCTCACTCTGCACTGTGAGCCTCGCAGTGCCCCCTGGCCCTCGCTCTGCACTGTGACCCTCGCAGTGCCCCCTGGCCCTCACTCTGCACTGTGAGCCTCGCAGTGCCCCCTGGCCCTCACTCTGCACTGTGACCCTCACAGTGCCCCCTGGCTCTCGCTCTGCACTGTGACCCTCGCAGTGCCCCCTGGCCCTCACTCTGCACTGTGAGCCTCGCAGTGCCCCCTGGCCCTCGCTCTGCACTGTGAGCCTCACAGTGCCCCCTGGCCCTCGCTCTGCACTGTGAGCCTCACAGTGCCCCCTGGCCCTCGCTCTGCACTGTGAGCCTCATAGTGCCCCCTGGCCCTCACTCTGCACTGTGAGCCTCGCAGTACCCCCTGGCCCTCGCTTTGTAAAGCCTGATGCATTTGCAATTTTCTTTAATCTCTCCTTGTAGCTCAGGGATCTGATCCCTGTGATTGATCTTCAAGTTTCCAGTTCTGTATGTTTTCAGTTTAACACTGAATTGCAGACAAACTGTAATATGACAGTATAAAGCTACTCAGATGTCAGATTTATTACACTAAGGTTTGCTGAGCTGTAGTGCAATTTGTTTTATTGAACTATCATTCCACACATTGTAAAGATGTATATGTTCCCATTATATGTTCCCAGAAAATTGGGCTTCCATTGCTTGTGGGATCTTGTGGGATTACTCTAATCAATATCCAGAACACAGTCTGAAGAGTTCTGAAGAAGAGTCATCCGGACTCGAAACGTTAACTCTGTTTCTCTCTCCACAGATGCTGTCAGACCTGCTGAGCTTTTCCAGTATTTTCTGTTTTTATTTCATATTTCCAACATCTGCAGTATTTTTGCTTTTATTCAGAACATAGGTACTTGGTCATACTTTCCATTGTGTGTGTTTTGTTTTAGTGGTCAACGTGGGTCCACATTTAGCATAAGATGTTCTTGTGTTACTTGTCAGGTTTCCAGTGATTACTGTTTTCCCATCATCTGCCATTACTGGATTCGCCCTATCACTGCTGATAATAGTGTGATTCACCCAGACAACACTTTGCTTCTATTGAGGAGTCCATTGCTAAAAGTGATGCTGGTACTTGGATTGTCAGTGCTCAGCTGTCCCGTCAGGAGAGGGGCCCCTATGATGTAAACTATTTGATTGTCATTAATTGGTAGAGCACAGAAGGAAGCCATTTGGCCCATTGTACAAGCCCTTTGAAAGAATTATCAAATTAATCCCAGTCGCCAGCAAAAGTAAATAATGCAGATGTTGGAAACCTGAAATAAAAACAGAAAATGCTGGAAAACTCAGCAGGTCTGGCAGTGTCTTTGGAGAGAGAGAGAGTTAACATTTCAGGGCTGTGACCTTTCGTCAGAATTGGACAATGTTAGAGATGTAACAAGTTTTAAAGGAGTACAGAAAGAGGGAAAGGGGGAAATAATTAAAGGGAAGATCAGTGATTGGGCGGAAGGCAGGAGAGATTAAATGACAAAAAGAATAATGTTGGAATGCAGATGGTAATGGGATGGGTGAAGAAGCAAGAGATGAGTCCAGAGAAGGTATAAGTGGGAAAAACAGAATCTTCAGCAGCAGCTGCTGTCTGAAAAAAATGGGAGCAGTGTTTATAATCTGAAATTGTTGAACTCAATGTTAAGGCCAGCAGATTGTAAAGTGCCTCATTGAAAGAGCTTACACTAAGCTTCATTGTAACAGTTTAAAAGACCAACGACAAAAGGGGTCAGATTGGGAGTGGGACAGTGAATTAAAACGGCAGGTGACCGGACAGGACAAAGATGTTCCACAAAGGGATTTATTTTTTGGTCTCCTCAATGTAGAGGAGACCACATTGTGAGCAGTGAATACAGTATACTAAAGTGAAAGAAGTACAAGCAAATCTTAGTCCCCCAACTTAGTCTACTGCATTCGTTGCTCCCACTGTGATCTCCTCTACATTGGAGAGACCAAACATAAACTGGGCGACCGTTTTGCAGAACACCTGTGGTCTGTCTGCAAGAATGACGCAAACCTCCCTGTTGCTTGCCATTTTAACACTCCACCCTGCTCTCTTGCCCACCTATCTGTCCTTGGCTTGCTGCATTGTTCCAGTGAAGCCCAATGCAAACTGGAGGAACAGCACCTCATCTTCCGACTAGGCACTTTACAGCCTTCCGGACTAAATATTGAATTCAACAACTTTAGGTCTTGAGCTCCCTCCCCCATCCCCACCCACTTTCTGTTTCCCCCTTCCTTTTTTTTCCAATAAATTATATAGATTTTTCTTTTCCAACCTATTTCCATTATTTTTAAATATTTTTAAATCTTTTATGCTCCCCCCACCCCCACTAGAGCTATACCTTGAGTGCCCTACCATCCATTCTTAATTAGCACATTCGTTTAGATAATATCACCAACTTTAACACCTCTGTGTTCTTTTGTTCTGTTGTTTGTGACATCTTTTGATGATCTGCTTGTATTACTGCTTGTTTGTCCCTACAACCACACCAACCCCCTCCACTTCTCTCTCTCTCCCCCCCGACCCAAACCCCACCCCTCCCACAACACAGCTTAAACCAGCTTATATTTCACCCCTTTCCTGGACTCACTCAAGTTCTGTCGAAGGGTCATGAGGACTCGAAACGTCAACTCTTTTCTTCTCCGCCGATGCTGCCAGACCTGCTGAGTTTTTCCAGGTAATGCTGTTTTTGTTTTACAAGCAAATCGATGTTTTACATGGGAGGAGTATTTGGGGCCCTGGCTGGTAGGAAGGGCTTGTGTCCACCACCACTTCCCTCAAGCTGCTAGTTACACAATCACTGGCAATTGTAGAAGTTGAGTTGCTCCAAATAACCTCCACAAATCTTTGTTTGGAAGAGCCCAACATTCTGTACGACATTATCCACTGAGAGAGACCTGTTACGCTGGAGCAGGACGAGGCCACATTTATATGGATGTAGGGATTCTCCCCTGTCCTCTCCCCAGTCTCTCTGCCTCATCCATGGAATGCTGTATGGAGAAATGTCAGACTCAACAATTTATTTATGTAATTGTTAAAAACAAATCAAAAGAAATTTCCAGAGAGAAATGTTCTTGCTGACAGGTCTGGGGCTGTGGGATTCTGTATTGTTATTATATTATAATGGTTTCCAGGATGCAGTTATCAAATTGGTCAGCCAGCTGTAGGTTGAAGCATTGATTCTTTGGGAGTTGTCTTGCCTGTAAGACAGAAAATTATGGGTTCAAGAGCCAGAGACTTGAGTACAATACTTGAGCGCAGTACTGAGAGAGGCATTGCCTTTTAGATGAGAGGTCGCTTTTCCCTCGCAGGTGGATATGGAAGATCCCATGGGATTATTTGAACAAGAAAATTGAAGTTCTTCAGGTGTCTTGATCAACTGTGGTGGCAGCCTTCCATTTTGTGAGATGATGCTTTGTGCTGAAGTGGTCAACTCTGTCAAACATTGCCTGATGTGGCTCAGGAGCCCCACTCTGTCATGGCACTCTCTGCTGCATTTGCTGCAGATAAAGACAGTGAGCTGAGAAGGTGCAGATTCACTGGCCTCAGTTTTCTCTGGGCTCTCTTCAGAATTGCAGAATGGTTACAGCACTGAGGAGGCCTTCATCCCATTGTGTCTATGCCAACTCTCCTTAGGAGGAATTTACCTAGTGCCGTTCCTCACCTTCTCTCCGTAGCCCTGTACATTCTTCCTGTTTGATAATAATCCAATTCCTTCTTGAATTCCTCAATTGAATCTGCCTCCAGCACACTCTCAGGCAGTGTATTCCAGGTGCTAACCACTCACTGCGTGAAAAAGTTCTTCCTCATGTCTCCATTGCTTATTTTGCCAATCACCTTAAATCAGTGCCTGTGGTTCTCGATTCTTTCATGAGTGGGAACAATTTTCTCCCTATCTACTCTATCCAGACCCCTCATGATTTTGAATATCCCTTGCCGAACCTCCTCTCAACCTTCTATTCTACAAGGAGAAGAGTTCCAACTTCTCCAACCTATGTATGTAATTGAAGTTCCTGATCCCTGGAACCATTCTCGCAAATCTTTTCTGCACTCTGTCTAATGCCTTCACATCTTTCCTAAAGAACTGGACACAGCACTGGAGACAGAACTAGTGCCTTATACTAATTCAATATAACCTCCTTGTTCTTGTACTCTATGTCCCCATTAGTAATGGCCAGGAAACTATATGCTTTATTAACTGCTCTCTCCACCTTATCTGCCACCTTCAATGATTTATGCACAAATATACCAGACCCTTCTGCCCCTACATACCCTTTAGAATAGTACCTTTTATTCGATATTGTCTTTCTACATTCTTCCTACCAAAATGAATCACTTCGCATTTCTCTGCATTAAATTTCATCTGCCACTTGCCCACCCACTCCACCAACTTGTCTAAGTCATTTTGAAGTTGTACAGTGTTCTCCTCTCAGTTCAGAATACTTCCAAGTTTTGTTTCATCCAAAAATTTTGAAATTGTGCCCTGTACACCAAGGCCTAGGTCATATCAGGAAAAGCAAGGGTCCTAACACTGGCCCCTCGGGAACTCCACTATAAAGCTTCCTCCAGTCCGAGAAACATCCATTAATCACTATTGTCTGTTTCCTGTCACTCAGCCAATTTTGTATTCATGTTTGCTACTGTCCCTTTTATTTTATGAACTCTAGCTTTTCTCACAAGTCTGTTGTGCAGCACTTTATTAAATGGTGTACATAAACTTTTGGAAGTTCATGTATACCACATCAACATTACCCTCATCAACCCTCTCTGTTACCTCATCAAAACATTCTAGCAAGTTAGTTAAACATAATTTACCCTCAACCAATCCATGCTGGCTTTCCTTAATTAACCTGCATTTGCCCATGCAACAATTAATTTTCTCCTGATTTGTTGATTCTTGAAGCTTCCTCAGCACCAAGGATGAACTGACGGACTTGTAGTTGGGCTTATCTTTATTCCCTTTTTTGAGCAGCAGTGTAACATTTGCAAATCTCCTGTCCTCTGACACCACCCCTGAGTCTAAGGAAGACTGTAATATTATGGTCAGTGCCCACGCAATTTCTACTCTCACTTCCCTCAGTATCCTTGGATGCATCTCATCTGGCCTTGTTGCCTTATCAATTCTAAGTAATCAGCCAACTGAGCTTTGTGTTTCTACCTGCCTCTTCCAACTATTTATGATTTTTTAAATAATTTGGGTGAAGGAACTGACTGTATTGTGGCCAAATTTGCTGATGATACAAAGGTAGGCTAGCAAATTGTGAGGAGGGTACAAAGGGTGGAACTCTCCCATCCCACCCCATGGGTTTCATAGCAGGCAAGAGTGGAGAACCCAGCAGGAGGCAGAAAATCGGAAACCTGCAGTTGTAAAAACAGGTGGCAATTCTCCCGATGTGTTTTCATTGCGGGTCAGTTATCTCGCCGACTAGAAGCATGAACGCCGTGTGCATTTATTAGCATGTCATGAATGTTCATTAAAACAGTTACATGCCGGAATCTTGCCATGCCTTCCAATCTTCCATCACGCCAGCAGGAAATTACATCAGTGTCAAATCTATTTGAAAAGGGGGGGGGGGGGCGTGCACAAGCCGGACCTCAGTTCACTGGTAACTTTGAGGTTTGTGGAACATACCTGCCAAAGCACTGCGCCGGTCTTGTTGTGATGAACGCTGCTCCGTTCTGGCTGTAGGGTTGGTCTGCTCCTTCTCTTTACTTGCATTGTCCCGAGGAACACCACTGTGCTGTGGTACTCATGCAGGCCTCCACTTTCAGAGACTAACACTTCAACTGGGGGTGGGCTGTGAGGTGAGGGGTCGGGCTAATGAACACAATATGGGCAAAGGGGAGGGAAAGCTGTGGAATGGCAGTCAGGGGAAGGGCGAACACAGGGGCATTTCTGGGGTCATCCTCTAACCACTTGTTGCCACCGGTGGATAGGAGTCTGCTTAGAAAGAAAGGAGGAGGACCTCCTTGCGATGAAAGCTAAAGGCTTCATTCACACTGTTAAAGGGCTACTCAGAACTCAATGGCTTTGCATCATAGTCGCTGTATATCAAGAGTAACACATCGGAATGTAGAATTTGGGAATACAGGCAATAGTGAGGGAGACACAGCTGTATCATATATGGCATTCCAGCAATGAAAGCCTGTCATGTGTTCACTAGATTTGACACTCTTAATGGGACAAAGAACATCCACTCATTGACCCTGAGCAACTGATTGGTCATTAACTTGCCACATCAGAGATTGGAGCACAGGGCTAGGTTGGGTCACTCATCTCACTGAATCTTTAGCATCCCACGCAGGGCTCAAGATGTTACATATCTGCAATGCCATCTTGGTCATCTCGATGTGTGTGTTAGTGTCTCAGGGACAAGGCAGCATCAGCCACCATGCAAGTAGGGCAGGAGGAACTATGGACCCTTACAGTCTCCAAACGTGTCATCTTCTGAGCTTCACTTTCTTGCCCCTTGAATCATCAATGTCTTCAATGTTTCCTTTCAGAGAGAAGGCAAAAGTAGATAAGGATCCAGGGCTCATTGCTGGCTCTGTCAGGGTCCGAATGCAATGGAGGAGGCGAAGGAGGGTGAGGCAACTCTGTGCACAGCTCCAGCAGGAGGGACATGGTGAAGTGCAGCCAGAGCATGAACAGGAGGGTCAGGAGGAGAGACCCAGACAATGGGGGCGACTCACCAGATCTAAGGTTTATCGTCCAAGTGTCTCCTATTTACAAATGAGTGCGAGGCAATGCCGTGTGTATCTGTGCTTGTCCCGAGCTCTGGTACATCACAAATGCCACATTTTTCGTGAAGATCTGTTGCTACGTGGAGTTGGAGGATATCCCCTGCCAGTGGCTTTGAAGGTGACCACAGTGCTCAATTTCCTGGCCATTGGTTCTTTCCAAGGATCAACCTGGGACCTGTGCAGCGTCTCTTAGTTCACAACACATCGATGCATAAAGGAGATCACAGATGCCCTTTACAGGAAGGCCCATCATTATGTCAGGTTTGCTTTGGACGAAGATAGCCAGGCTGCGAGATTCACCAGCTTCACTGCCATCCCAGGCTTCCCAAAAGTCCAGGGTGCTATAGACTGCACCCATGTGGCTATTCAGGCTCCATGGCAGCAGCCCCTAATGTTTATAAACCCCAAGGGCTACCATTCCATCAATGTACAACTGGTGTGTGATCATTGGAAGCATATTCTGCACATTTGTGTGCAGTACCTTGGGAGTTGCCATGATTCCTACATCCTGAGTCACTGCCAAGTGCCTGAGATTTTTGAGGGGCCATTACATCTGCAGGAATGGCTGCTTGGGGATAGCAGGTACCCACTGAAATGCTGGCTGATGACACTGGTGTGTCGCCCTCAGAGTCATTCCGAGGAGAGGTACAACCTCCACATGGCCCCTTATAGAGCAGACCACAAGGGCCTATGAAGATAAGCTTCAGATGTTTGCATTGCTCAGGTGGTTCACTACAATACACTCCTGACAGGGTTTCCTGCATCATCACATGATGGGTTGCACCCTTCACAATCTGGCAATGCAAAGAGGTGACCCCCCTGCCAGAGGATGAACTGGAGGAGAATGAGAACTCATCAGAGGATGAAGACCTGGAGGCCCAGTAACCTCAGGAGGCTGCTAAGGGTCAGTATGAGCACGATCACGCCATTGAGGAAGGAAGATGTGGGAGACATGCCCATAATAAGTTAATTGCTGGCAGGTTCCAGGAAGAGTCAAGTTAATTGAGGGAATATGGCCACATCTCTCCTAGCCCTCAATGCCATTTTCTTTCAATTCAGGGGATGACCACCCACTTGCAGCGAGAACGAGACCTGCATTCACACTTGCGTGTTCTGGCCTCATGAATCACCTGGCCATGATGTTTGCTTTGGTCAGTGGGGCCCTGTGAGTGAGCTCACTCTGGGAACTGAGAGTCCACTGAGGAATAAGAGCGATACGAGAGAAGACTTGAAGCCTTCGCTGCCACCTAATGATGCAAACACTGCTGTGACTGAGATGTGGACATGCCTAGGGATCTCCTCCCGGGCATGTCTTTTCTTCTGCCACTACCACTGAGGAGGCACATGTGTTGCTAGAATATCAATGCTGATGAGCTGCCCTCACTCGATGGTGTTCCTTGAGGAAGATGAGTTAGAAATGCTTCCAATAAAGATTTAAACACATCTCCCTGACATCACACAAAGGTTGTGGAGACTAGTTCAGCTGAGGTTGATATGACACGAAAATGAATCTCAAAGTGGGACACTATCACTGAGTGGGAAGATGACTAAACTTCGAAATAAGAGGATTCCAAAGTACAAAATCATAACGCCTTTTGTTGACAGGAACATCCACATAACCATCAAAAGTATTCACAAAAGTCCAATTTATCTACATGTCTAGCACACCTGTGACCCAAAAGTGCCATCAATTTTTCTTAACTTTCCTAACTCTAGCGCTACTCCTGGGTGCAGCCCGACATCCGCAGCAGAGGTAGAGGCAGCCTGCTGACTGCTATGTCCTGATGTCTGTGATGACTTTGGCAGACGTCTTCTGGTGGCCCGAGGCCTGCAGGACCCCGCAGAAACGGCCTCAGCGGCCTGAGAAGATGGAGTGGATAGTGTCACAGGCAGAGGGGACTGTGAGCGACTGCACACCCTTGGAGTGTCCGGCTGTCACTCATCCTCCCTGTGAATGCCTGAGGGCTCCGCCCTGACTCCTGCAGGAGATGATGCACCTGGAGGGAGGTCAAGGTGCCTCGTCCCCATGTCACCTACATCCTGATGGTGCCCACTAGCATGTGTGGCCTTGGAGCGCAGGGCTGAGTGCAAATCCAGCAAGACCTGCTGGGCCAAGGTGTCCACGGTGATCGCCAAACACCCCACAGTGATCTTGAGACGCTCGCATTTCGGAGCCATGACATCAGACAGAATGTGGATGGACTGCTCCATCATTCGCTCTAGTCTGCAGATGTTCCACCGCCCGTCGTTGCCTCTCCAGCATTGAGTTGGCAGCTATTTCCAGAGGCTCATCATCTGACTCGGACTGAGTAGGTGGCTGGTCTCCAGAAGCCCTCTGACTGCCGGAGACCTGAGCTGTCTCTGTTTCCAACTGCTGCAGGGATGTGTCACTGAAGTGTTCCCCAGAAAGTGAGCCCGAAGCCTAGCCTACACCTGTGCCTCACTGATGGGTGTCTCTGAGTTGGTGGAGGGTGTGCGTGAGCTCTTTGATTGTCCTTCTGGGGCTTCCCCCTTAAATGAGGTCTGGGGGCTCACACTGGTGGTGCTGGACTAGCTTGAGGGCCTCAATGTGTTGTGCCTAGAAAACAGAAAAGAGAGTTTCAGTTAATGAGCATGAGCTATATAAGATTGCACGTGACTCACTGTGATTGTCAGGATTTGATGAAGTGACAGAGCTGTGATCCGTACTGGGTCGCTGGGAGAGGCCGATCTCCCCTTCCCCACAGGAGCGATCCCTGTCCTCCCCAGCCAGCTCGGCTGCAGACTCCCCAATCCCACTGAGGGTGAGGATGGCAGCTGTCCTTCCCTTGGTCTGTGCTTTCTAGTGCCTGTTGTGCACCAGCTTGGCCTGTATGAAGAGGAAAGAAAGGCATATGATGAGAAGGGATGGAGCAGACGTTGGGTGAGATGCATGTTCCGCAGTGAGTCCTCCCCAGAAGGGCCAGAGGATGGAGTGTGAGCAACATGGATATCTGGGATGGTGGTGATGTGAAAGTCTCGGTGAGAGAGCAAGTGTTGATACATGTCCCCCACCAATGGTTGTGCGAGATCCCTGAAGAGAGTAGCCATTTGAGTGCATGATGGCATGATGAGAGTTTGATATTGGAGGGTGTTGAAGGATGACTCACCCTAGTGGAGTGGATGAGATCATTCATCCTGGATGACATTTCAGGCACAGGTGTCAGCCATGGTGACGTGCTCCTCTACCATGTCCCAGGTCCGAAACGTGAGGCTGCAGCCATCCATAGGGTAGAGCATGTGCCGTTGTTCCTGAACCCCTCTGACCAAGGCCTGGAGGGTCTGGTGGGTGAAACTGGGTGCAGACTTTGTCCTGAGTCTCTCGGCCTTCCTCTTATGGTTTGCAGACATCTCTGGTGGGCTGGAGAGAGTGAGATTGTGTGTTGGACTGGCGTTTAAACATAGAGTTGAAAACAAAGAAAACTGCGGATGCTGGAAATCTAAAACAAAAACAGAATTACCTGGAAAAACTCAGTAGGTCTGGCAGCATCGGCGGAGGAGAAAAGAGTTGACGTTTCGAGTCCTCATGACCCTTCGACAGAACTGTCGAAGGGTCATGAGGACTCGAAACGTCAACTCTTTTCTCCTCCGCCGATGCTGCCAGACCTACTGAGTTTTTCCAGGTAATTCTGTTTTTGTTTTGGCGTTTAAACATGGTGCCCAGACCTTTGAACCCTCCAGCTGATAGCAGGCGGACAAATCAGCTCCCGACCTACCAGGTGATTCGGAGCAAACCGCGTCTCTGCATTATTAATGAGGCTCCAAGCGCAGAGTTGGGCGTGAGTTGCCACCATTACGGACGGCGGGCTGGGCGCTGCCAAAACTGCCCATTACCGCACTTAGTTTCATTCTGGGAGAAATCTGTCCAAGGTGTTTGCAGAGGGATTCAGATAGGTTAAGTGAGTGGGCAAATATTTGACAGTTGGAGTATTGTGGAAAAATAAGAGGTTGTCCACTTTGGCAGGAAGAATAGAAAACCAGAATACTACTCAAATGGAGAGAGACGGTGCAGAATGATGTGGTACAGAGGGATCTGGGTGTTCTTGTATATGAATCACAAAAAAATCAGCCTACAGGGACAGCAAGTAATAGGAAAGCAATGGAATGTAAACTCCGGGAGTGTGGGGCCCATCCGAATCCCCTCTTCCTGTGACCCCAGCAGATCCAGCAAAACAGGACGAGCGGAGTGTCACTGCCACACAGCAGGACCCCACAGCTACCAAAATTGCACTTTCAGAACTCCCTTTGGTTGAAAAAGTGCCAGCTCACAGTTATTTTTTATAAATTCATTCATGGGATATGGGCATCACTGGCTGGGCCAACATTTATTGCCCACCCCTAATTGCCCTTGTTTAGAGGGCATTTGAGAGTCAACTACATTGCTGTGGGTCTGGAGTCACATATAGGCCAGACCAGGTAAAGACAGCAGATTTCCTTCCTTGAAGCACATTAATGAACCAGATGGGTTTTTATGACAATTGACAATGGTTTCATGGTCACCATCAGACATTTAATTGCAGTTTTCTTTATTGAATTCAAATTCCACCATCTGTAGTAGGTGGATTTGAACACAGGCGCCCAGAGCATTACCCTGGGTCATCTAGATTACCAGTCCAGTGACAATACGACTCTGCCACCACCTCCCCTAAAGAGGAGTAGGTGTGTGTGGTGTTTCAAAATTTAGATTTCCAAAAGGCTTTTGATAAAGTGCCACATGAAAGGTTATTGCGGAAAATAAAAGCTCATAGTATAGGGGGTAGCTTATTGGCATGCATAGAAGATTGGCTGGCTAACAGGAAGCAGAGAGTAGGCATAAATGAGTTTTTTCAGGTTGGCAAGATGTAACGAGTGGTGTGCCACAGGGATCAATGATGGGACCTCAACTGTTTACAATTTATATAAATGACTTGGATGAAGGAATTGAAGGGATGGTTGCCAAATTTGCTGATGACACAAAGATGGATAGGAAAGTAAGTTGTGAAGAGGACATAAGGAGGCTACAAAAAATTTAGATAGGTTAAGTGAGTGGGCAAAGATCTGGCAAATGGAGTATAATGTGGGGAAAAGTGAAATTGTCCATTTTGGCAGGAACAATAAAAGAGAACCATATTATCTAAATGGTGAGAGAATGCAGAGCTCTGAGGTGCAGGGAGATCTGAGTGTTCTAGCGCAGGAATCACAAAAGGCTAATACACAAGTACAGCAAGTAATTAGGGAAGCTAATAGAATGTTATTATTCATTGCAAGAGAAATTGATTACAAAAATAAGGAGGTTATGCTTCAGTTGTACAGGGCACTAGTGAGGCCACAACTGGAGTGCTGTGTACAATATTGGTCACCTTATTTAAGGAAGGAAGCAGTTCAGAGAAGGTTTACCAGACTAATAGCTGAAATGGGCGGGTTGTCTCATGAGGAAAGGTTGGACAGCCTAGGCTTGTATCCACTGGAGTTTCGGAAAGTAAGAGGCGACTTGATCGAAACATATAAGATCTTGAGGGGTCTTGACAGGGTGGATGTGGAGAGGATGTGTCCCCTTGTGGAAGAATCTAGAATTAGGAGTCACTGTTTAAAAATAAGGAGTCGCCCATTTAAAACAGAGATCAGGCCAGATTTTTTCACTCAGAGGGTTGTGAGTCTTTGGAACTCTTTTCCTGAAAAGGCAGTGGAAGCAGAGCCTTTGAATAGTTTTAAGGCAGAGGTGGATAAATTGTTGGTAAGCATGGGGGTGCTAGCTTATCGGGGGTAGGTGGGATTTCAGGTTACTCTCCGATCAGCCATGATCTTATTAAACGATAGAGCAGGCTTGAGGGGCCAAATGGCCTACTCCTTGTTTCTATAATCCTGAAAGTAGGCCTTGGCCTTCCAGAGGATGCCCATCAATGTCATCAAAGACAGGGTGTAGCAGTCAGCAGGCTGCCTCCACCTCCGCTGTGGGTGTCCGGGGTGCACCAAATTTAGGAAAGTTAAGATGTAGTTGCACAGCCTGAACACGAGTGTTAATCACTTGTACATAATGTTCACTATTGCCAATAAATTCCCAAGAATATCTTCCTGCCTATGGCTCCTTGTTCTGATGAGCAGTGTTGGTGTCATTCAGATGTGAAACATTGGTTCCTGCAAGATAAAGGCAGGTGTCTCAATCCAGGGCCACTTCCCTGTGCAGTATGTAACCTTCAGACCACAGTGTTGGTCCGGCTTCACACATCCTGGACACATTACTGATTCCTGCACCTCGATGGTGCTGGTCATTGCTGCCAGAATGTCGTGGGCAGGCACCACAGAGTCCCATCATTCTGTCTGTGTGCTCTCAGCACCTTTAAGGTGGGGCTGGCCCCCATCTCTTCAGCATCTGTGACCAGTGATGCTGTGCTCCTGAAGGGGTCAGGTGCTGAAGGCTGACAAAGGATCAGGTGCATTAAAATTTTGATGGCTGCATCTCCATGATATGACCCTGATCACAGAGCTCAAGCGAGGTGCCCTCGGCCAGACAGGAGTTAGACATTCACAGAGACTATGTGAAGATCTATGGAGTGTCCTCACTGCACGTCATCATCATCCTCCTGGAATCGAGTGACTATTAGGGTCTCTGCTGCATCTCCGTGTCAGGAGCATTATCACAGAGGGTATGTGCGCTGCCATAAGCCAAACTGGAGTCAAACATTCACAGATGCAATAGGAGGATCTATGGTGTCTCCTCACTGCATGTTGTCATCATCCTCCACAAATCTATGAGGACCTCCCATGTGCACCTGCCTTGTCTGGCCAGTGTGATGGCCTCATCCCCGTCATCATCACCTTTGAGGACCTCCTCACCCTCACCCCCATTGATGCCCTTCTCATTGGAGGAGATGTGCAGCTCCTCCACCTCCTCCTCAGCCAGGTCCCCTCCCCGTTGCAGCGCCAGGTTGTAAAGGGGGCAGCAGACGATGATGATGTGTGACTGTATTGCAGGCTCCACCAGACCAGTCCAGGCACCGGAACCTTATCTTCAGCATCCTGATGGTTTGCTCCAACAAGCTGCGAGTTGCAGCATGAGCCTCATTATACCTTCGCTCTGCTGCAGTCTGAGGCCACCACATGGGTGTCGTCAGCCATGGCCTCTGTGGGTAGCCCTTGTCCCCGAGGAGCCATCCCTGCAACCTCTGTGGGCCCTGGAAGACACCAGGGATCTGAGATCTACTGAGAATGTGGGAGTCACGGACACTCCCTAGAAATCATGTGCAGACCTGCAAGATGCATTTGTGGTGGTCGCACATCAGCTGCACATTCAACGAATGGAAACCCTTAAGGTTGACCTAGTTGACTGCTTATTACCCTGGAGATCTGAGCGCCACATGATTGCAGTCGATAGCTCCCTGCACCTGTGGGAAACCTGAGATCTGGGCAACTCCAATTGCTCTTGCTTCATGGCTGTCCTGGTCCCAGGCGAAATACACATAGTTGTGTGCCCTCGTGAAGATGGCATCTGTGACCTCATGGATGCGTTTGTGGGTGGAGGCTTGTGATATCCCACAGAGGTCACCTGTGGAGCCCTGAAAGGAGCCCCTGGTGTAAAAATTGAGCGCCACGGTCACTTTCACAGCCACTGGCAGTGGATGTTCTCCATGTCCCCCTGGTGCCAAATCCTACAGCAGACTGACCAGTTCCCTGGGCATGCACAGTCTTCGGCAACACTGGTTCTCGGTCATCTGGAGGAATGCAAGGTGGGATCTATAGACCCTGGGTCTAGCTAGGCACCGACTAGCGATGGCTCACTGTGGCTCTTCAGCGGTGTGTGTGTGTTAGCAGCAGCTACCCCTTCCAGAGGGTTCTGCTCCTCCCTCTGCCCAGCCAGGTACCCCCATCACTCTCTTTTGCTTTGTCTCCGCTCTCTGTACACCTAGGTCAGCAGGCTCCATGCCCCTGATGTCCTGCAGTATGAAAGAGAGAGGCATGGGTTAGATTGGGTGTTCTCAGAACCTCTCTTGGTTAAATCTGAAGGCATGTTGATACATCCCAGAGAGTGCTGGCCACCACTTAGATGGCCAGAGATTAGCGTGCTGCACGGCTTCCCAAAACCCCACTCTCCTCTACCCCACTCCACTTGACCGACTGGCAGCGGCTTTGCCCATTGGTCTGCATGCTGTACTCTCAGCTCAGGCACAGGCATTCTCCTAACCCATGCTGCAAGGCTGCACTGTTAGCTTGAACCATGGGGGAGACTGATCCAAACCAGGATGCTCACATTGCAAGGAGCTGTGAGCACCTCCCCCAGGGACTGCTCCATGGCCAGCTTTCGCAAGGAGATTGTACAACGTGCCCAGTTGTCCAACTGTTCTGCAGTCCACTAAAACTCTCATTAGTTTGCAGTCTGTGCCTGAGAGGTGAAAAGCTCTGGAGCAATTGGTGGCACTTTCAGGCCTCTGCGTTTCTTGAGTGGGCAGATAAGCTGGAGGCCCGACTGTAAGCATGTCAGTGTGGCTGTGCCTGAACTGTCTCAGCTGCAGGGGAATGGTCACTTTATACAGGGGGTTCTCTAATCATGGCCACTTCACTCCCCAACGCCATCCCCAACCCCCCACCACCCCCCAACCCCGCATGTGCTTGTGCACTACCATCAACCACAGTGCAGCCCTTGCCCTCACCCCACCTCCCCAACTCACCTCAACCGCAGGGCAGTCCTTGTCCCAGCGCTACACAGTCAGCCAGCTGGGAACAAACAACTTTCCTGTGCCCTCGCCCTCAACCTTGAAGTCAAATGGACAAGCCTTGTGAGTGCTGCACAATGTTAGTGTGCATTCACCTCCAAGCTCCCCTCGAAGTTCACCTGGCCAGGTGCATGCCTTATATATGCTGTTGTGAAACACGTTGGCATGATTGCACGCCAATGTGCTGGGATGATCCAGTGTGGGGTGGGGGATGAATCCAGTGGGCTGGGCTTATAATGATATGCAGGTTCCCGATGCTTGATGGTGGGAAACATGACGGGCAAAGTGGATGATTGTGAACTGGCTTCTCTAGATCATGAAACCAATTTTTGGCCTTCTTGCTATATTTTACTGCTCACAGCTGACATCAACGAGCATAGAAAATTCCTCCTATGTTCTTTCTTCTCAGGATGGTCACTTTATAAACCAGGCGCAGTATTTCTAGACAGAAAGAGAGGGCACATGGCTCCAACAGTCCGTTTCAGTGCAGCATTATCTTTTTCACTTCTTCATCTCTCCTGCTGGACAGGGATCTCTTGAAATACCTCACTGGTTGTATATTCCATAGGGGCTTGACTCGTTCATGCCTGCTGCAGCTATTCTTTCAGAACAGTGATTTGAAATTTGATGGCTCATTGCAAAAACATTTGCAGAGTCTCAGTGTGATGTGAATAGTGAGGAGATGGGCCTTCTTTCTGTCTGGAAATTCCCCAGGGTTGATTGTCTTCATTCCAACTTTGTGGAAGGTGAAATCGGGTTTTAAAGCAGTTCAGCCTGTCTAGGCTATTTATTTTAAAAAACACAATTGTCTGTATAGGGTTCCAGTTTAAAATCCAGCCAATCAAAGAGATCACTGAAACGGACTGTTGGAGCCATGTGCCCTCTCTTTCTGTCTGGAAATTCCCCAGGGGTTGATTGCCTGTCTTCATTCCAACTTTGTGGAAAGTGAAATCGGGTTTTAAAGCAGTTCAGCCTGTCTAGGCTATTTATTTTAAAAAACACAATTGTCTGTATAGGGTTCCAGTTTAAAATCCAGCCAATCAAAGAAATCAGAAATCATATCTTCAAAAAGCACATCCTCGTGATAACACCCTTAGACCCTATTCCATCCTTATCCCCAGCTCAAACTGAAGCAGTTATCACATAAGCACCACTTATTATTAAAGAGGGAGTTTTACTATTAGGATCCTTCAAACCTTGTGAGGTATCTATCATCAACACTACATATTCTCCCTCACCCCAACATTAACCACCCCTCCCCCACCCAAATCCAAAGAAAACTGCTCTGTAGTTAACGTTGGGTTTGACTGATCCAGTGCTCTCCTCCCTGTATTTTCAAGCTGCAACTTGTCCAAATCTCCAGCTTGTCTAAAATCTCAGTGCTCACCTGGTGTCTGATTAAAATCCAGGTGGTCCAAAAGCCTATTCTCTACCCACCTCCATTGGCCCTGCATTTTTCACCTCATTTATAAATTCCTACATGGCCTTGTCTAACCCTCCCACTGTGGCCTTCACAGGCCTGTTACCCCACCTCTCACCCTTTGCCCACCAGGACTGGCTCCTGCAAATTCCCTTCCATCTTTTCCACAGACTTCCGCAGAGGCTTCAGCTGCCTTAGCACTTCTGTATCAAACTTCCACCTAAACCCCTATATTCCTCTCCCTCAAACCCATCGCTTCAACCATGCTTTTTTTCCTTTATTCCTTTATGGGGTGTGGGTTTCACTGGCAAGGCCAGCATTTGTTACCCATCTCTAATTATGCTCTTGAACTGAGTGGCTTCCCAGGCCATTTCAGAGTCAGCCACATTGCTGAGGGTCTGGAGTCACATGTAAGCCAGACCAGGTAAGGACAGCAGATTTACTTCTCTAAAGGACATTAGTGAACCAAATGGATTTTTACGACACTCGATAATAGTTCCATGGTCACCATTACTGAGACTAGCTTTATATTCCAGATTTTATTAACGGAATTTAAAATTCCACCATGATGAGATTTGAACCCATGATCCCAGATGTCCTGCTGGGATTACTAGCCCAGTGACAATGCCACAGTGCCACTGTCTCCCCTAAGTTGACTTTTGGCCAACTCTCCTAAGTCTCCCACTACAGCTCAATGTCTGTATTTCCTTGGGAAATTGTCTGCATTCAAGATGCTTTAGAAATGTAAGCTGTTGTTTTAAGAATAATGATGCTGAGGAATTCAGTAGGCTTATAGAATTACCATTTCACTGCAGGGAACAGAGAGAGCAAGAACTGATACAAAGTCCAAATGATCAGCTGGGCCTCCTTTTACCAGACCACATGACAAAGTGGGTCCCTAACCATGATGTATGGACTACCCCAAATGTTGGCCCTGTAGCCTCCCAGACAGGTTTCGGATCTTTAATATTTGAGGAAATGTTTTTAATTGCTGGAAGCTGACCTGTTGAGCATATCTCTGATCTCAGCACTATTGACATACAAGGCACAGTGTAAACTTCCTACATTATATCAAAAACATGCTGATTCATTTTTGAGCATGTTTTTTTTTATTGTGCACCGTAAAGAGCTGAGAGATGTGGCCTGGTCTCTTCTCGTGGTGAGCAATGAGAAATTAAAGTGGCTTTATTTCAATAAGATTCAGCAGATCAGTGTTTACAGTGGGTGCAGTCTGAGCAGAGGCTGCAAGTCTCTGCACATTAATGTTGCTTTGTTACATAATGCCATCCATTTCAAAAATAACTCTGTGAATGAGGTAGATCAGGAGCCCCGGAAGACCTCGACGTCGCTTCAGTGGTTGTATTTCTGAGCATCCTCCAGTGTCCGGCGCTGGGTGGTACCACTGGCTGAAGGTGCTTGATGGGCAGCAATACAGATTATAACTCCTGAAACTGAGAAAGGGTTTTGTCCCAAGCATGGCCTAGTGGAGACGCATTTGCATTGACACCCACACTTAGGGTGAAATGGGGCAAGTTAGGATTCTTGTTAGGCAAGGGAATCAAAGGTTATTGGGGTCAGATGGGAATGTGGAACTCGAAACACAGGAAGATCAGCCATGATCTTATTGAATGGCGGAGCAGGCTCGAGGGGCCAAAGGGTCTACTCCTACTCCTATTTCTTATGTTAAATTAAATTACCAGCTTGGTGAGTGTGCTGAAGTAGTCTAAAGAACTGAATGACCTTTTCGAATAAAGTGAAAAAATACTGAGCAAGGAATGGGTTAATCGAGGACAAAGGAAAAATAAGTAAATGAGAAGAAGGAGGCAGTGAGTCTTTATTCATTGTTGTATATGGCTTATGTAACCCAGACTTAATCATTAGCCTCTTCTCCATCGTTTTGTCTTGGAGACCACATGAGACGTTCACCACATTCTGCCATCACCTTCGAAAGGCTGAAAATAGCACAATGAGACACTATACAAGCTACATTACATGGTCAGATATAGTTGCAGGTGGAATAATACAGGAATACAGTAAGACACAGCAAGGAGTTGCAAAAGTTCGATAATCACATTTACACGATATATAGCATCATAGAATGGTTACAGCATGCAAGGAGGCCATTCTGCTCATCAAGTCCATGCTAGATCTCTGCATGAGCAACCCAGCTAGCCTCATTCCCTTACCCTTACCCTGAAGTCCTGCAGCTTTTTAAAAGTATTTATCTCATTCCATTTTGAGAGCCAGGATTGAACCTGCCACCACCACACTCACTCAGCTAGTTCCTCACCACTGCATAAAAAGGGTTCTCCTCTTTGTCACCATTTGTCTTTTTGCCAATTACCTGAAATTGGCGTTCTCTGGTTCCAGCAATGTGAACAGTTTCCCTCTATCCTCTCTGTTCAGACCCCTCATGATTTTGAACACCTCTATTAAATCTCCCCTCAACCTTCCCTTCTCCAAGGAGAACAGTCTCCAATCTATCTATGTAACTGAAGTCCCTCAACACTGGAACCATTCTTGTTTTGGCACCTTCTCTAAATTCTTCATATCCTCCCTAAAGTGTGTTGCCCAGAACTGTCCACAATGGTTCAGTCAAGACTGTACCAGTGTTTCTCCAGGTTCATTATAACCTCCCTGTACTCTATGCCTCTATTTAGAAAGTCCAGGATCCCATTTGCTTCATTGCACTTTCTCAACCTACCCTGCTACTTTCAACAATTTGTGCACATAACCACCACCTCCCCCCACACCCCCCCCCCCACCCCCCACCCCCCACTCACTGCAGGTCTCTCTGCTCCTGCATATCCTTTCAAATTATGCCCTTTAATTTATATCAGTTGGTCAAACACAAAAAAGGAAAGTCTGAAATAAATAGCAGTAAGTTTCAGGAAGCAGTAACAATGTCTGCTGGTAAGCTCCATGAAAATGGTTGCTTGTGGTTCTTCAGTAAATAAAGGACCAAAAACCTTTGGGAAATGTTATAGATAAAAATATGTCTTTTTAATTTCTTGACCATTCCTGCACAAGTGTCAGGCAATTCATTCAAATCTGTTCTGCCACTTCACAGCAACTGAAGTTTTGGTGAAATAATATCAGAATAAACTAATGTTCCTTCAGTCAGCAACAGCTTACATATCTATGTTAGCTTTCATATATTTAAATCTCTCAGGGAAGCTCCAGAGAAATAAGAAGATGCCAAGCAATGGTAAGTTACAGAGAGAGAAGCGCAGGGTCAAAAGACAAAGAGTTCAGAGAGGGAGTTCCTGTCCAGCTATCAGCCATGGCTTGGTCACTCTCACCATTTAGTTAGGGGTTTGAGGGATTCAGGCTGAGATTTGGCCTCAAAATCCAGTCTGACACTCCAGTGCAGCACTGAGTGAGTGCTGCACTGCCTGAGGTGCCATCTTTCAGATGATACATTAAACCAGAGCCCCATCTTCCTTCTCAGGTGGACTTTAAAGATTACATGACACTATATCACAACAGGTCCTGGCCAATATTTATCCCTCAACCTGTATCATTAAGACAGGTTATCTGGCTATAACACATTGCTGTTTGAGGGATCTTGCTTACGCACAAGTTGGCTGCAGTGTTTTCTATATTACAATAGTGACTGCACTTTGGACATATTTCAGTGGCTGGGAAGTCTTATAAGATGTCCTGAAGTTGTGAAAAATGCCGTATTAAAGCTCTTCCCTTCTTCTGAGATGGTTAAAAGTCTTTGCAATGGAAGAGTGGGCCAGATGTCCCGGAGGTTGTGATGTTGGACTGGTATGGAGTGGCAGTAGTCGGGTGCAACAAGGCCGTGAAGAGATCTGTAAACAAGGACATGAATTGCAGTTTGTTGAAGGATGGAAAGTCAGTAGAGTTTAGTGAGAAGAGGAGGAATGAGTGAATTTCTCTTGGGGCAGGAGAGGTCAGGATTTGATGTGCTGGACTCTAAGGGAAAGTGTTGGAAATTGAAGAACATAAAATATGATTAACCTGGTGTGAAAGGCAACTGGGACCTCAACTCAGAAACATTATTCAGCCTTTCCAGTTCTTTCCAGAGGTTTTTGGTCCTTTATTTACTGAAGAACCACAAGCAACCATTTTGATGGTATATACGCCATATTGGAGAACGTTGAACATTGGTAGAAGTGGTCACCAGCAAGGAATGTGAGCCTGGACAAAATATTAATGAATCACACTAGATGGAGAAAACCAGAAGAGGGCAGATCTTATTTAAATAAATCAAGCAGGATTGCTGTCTCGGATGTTGTCCTCTGATAATTGCTCACAATTTTGTCTTTGTGGTTCTTTTCAGTAGATATCATACAGAGCACAAATCCGAATTACTTGCATCCCTGACAAACTGCGGTCTTAACAGATCTTTCTATTCTGAGTTAGGATTTATCCCTGATAGGCCCACAAAACTCTACAGCATAATTCAGAGAGTAAGAAATATAAACACTCTGAAGGCAAGGAGTGCAGAGCACCCTGGCCATAGAAATAAATAAGCTAAAGTGGGTGTAAAAAAATCCCAAGAAACTATTCGACAAAGAGTAGGGAAGTTTTCCCTATGTCCGGACGAGCATTTATCTCTCAATCAATATCACTAAAGAAAGAAAAGAATTATAGGCTCATACAGCACAAAAGGAGGTCCCATTCAGCCCATTGAGTATAAACTGGCTCTAAAAGAGTTCTGCTCCCCTGATCTTTCCTCGTAGACCCACAAATGTTTCCTTTTTAACTAAAAAGCTAATTCCCTATTGAAAGTTATTATTTAATCTGCTTCTCCTTTCAGGCAGTACATTTCAGATCACAACAATCCACTGTGTAAATAAACCACATGTGATTTTTTTACTTATTATTTTAAATTTTCATCTGGTTACTGACCCTCCAACCAGTGCAAACAATTTCTCCCTATCTACTCTACCAAATTCTTATCAAAATTTTGAACTTCTCTATTAAATGTCCCCTTAACCTTCTCTGCTCTAAGGAGGACAATCACACCTTCTCTAGCATCTCCAGATTACATAATCCCTCATCCCTGGTACTATTCTGATAAATCTGCTTTATACCTCTCCTAAAAACCTTGACATCTTTCCTACAGTGTGGTGCTCAGAATTGGACACAATAGTCCAGCTAGGGCCTAACCAATGATTTGTAAAAGTTTACCACAATGTGCTTGCTTTTATATTTAATGCACCTATTTGTAAATTTAAGGCTGCCACATACTTTTTTACAGCTTTATCAACTTCAAAGATGCATGTATATGAACGCCCAGGTGCCTCTGTTCCTTTACCTCCTGTAATACTGTACCATTTAGTTCACAATGCCCCTCCTTGTCTCTCAACCAACACCTAAATCAGATTATCTGATCACTTATTTCACTGCTGTTTCGAAAATCTTGTACACAACTTAACTGCTCTGGTTCCTGAATTGGAACAAGTGCATTTTGGGAACTTGTGAGGTTGCGAAAAGCGCTATATAAATGCAAGTTCTTTAATTAGTCTTTCAATAGAGATCTCCTTTGTATGATAACTATAGAAATTGATATAGTTTTAACAATTTAATGGAAATGAAGGATGGAATTTTCCCTGGTTTGCACTAAGTGCGGTAACAGGCAGTTAAAAAGACATTTTACATGCTGGCCAAGATAACGGGTTTTCACGCTGTATTGTCCCAAACCTGCCTCATTATTTATGCGCTCCCACGAAACACGACGTTTCCATGGCGGGCAGACTCTCATTTGTCTTCCCTCTGTCACCCCGCTGCTGAATCACACCAGACACCATTTTTAAAAGATAGCTGCCAGCACACCGCTCATCGCTACCAGCTCACCACTGCTGCCCAGGACACATGGCCACCAAAGGAAAAAAGCCCACAGCCCCCCCACCCAGTTTAATGATGGGTCCCTCGAGTGACTGCTGGATGCCGTAGAGATCCACTGGGATGTCCTGTACCCCTGCTCTAGCCGCAGAATGGGCAGCAACGTGATCAATCGGCTTGGGAGGCGGTGGCAGAGGTGGTCAGCGCCAACACCCTGCAAAAGAAGACAGCCACCCAGTGTCACAAGAGGATGAATGATCTCCTCCGTTCCACCAGGGTAAGTCACTCTTCTCATCACTCCCAACTCACACACTCACAAACCCATCACACATCACTCACTCCAGTGCAAGGGACATCACCATTCACTCTCTCACACACACATTAATTATCCTCAGAACGTCCATTGGACCACTCACCTCCCATACAGGCCAGGCACATTTATCATCTGCCCTGGCAGGTATCCTGCTTACACTTTCTCCATCTCTATTCTTGCAGGACAAGCTAGAGAGGTCGCAGACCAGTGGCAGAATGCCCAAAATCAAGGCACTTACGGACTTTAAAAACAAAGTTTAAAAACAAAAAAAACAAAAACAAAGCCAGCTGGCTGGAGATGACCGGCACAGGTCCTGTGCTGATGGTGAGATCGGTGCTGGTCTACCAAGTGAGGATCCAGCAGTGTAACATCCATCAGACAACCATGCTATGAGTGATGTGTCCTGTTTCACAGGCCACTGCCATGCACTGATTACCTCCCCTCGCTTTCACAGATACATCTGCTAAACAGCCGACAGAGTCCATGACACAAGGCCTCCAATCAAGCCCCATAGAAACCTCTGAAGAGGAACCTGGAGGCACCGCCCCTGAAGTCCCGTCACGGTGCTTAGCCACACCCTCCACCAGCGCAGAGACACACACCTCGGTGGGACCTATCTTTGGAGTAGCCTCAGGACTACAATCTGGTGAGCACATCGCACTGTCTGATCCACAGCAGGTGGATGCAGGGACTTCCCAGATCCCCGGCACTCGGAGGACTGCTGGAGGCCAGAACTTTGCTGAGCCCAATCAGATGATGAGCCTCTGGACTCGGTCATACCTCAATTGCTGGAGCTGCAAAGGCAAGCTTGGGAACATCGGGAGGGGATGTCCACTGCACTCCTCAGATTGCAGTCCATCCACCTTCAGTCTGAGGCGATAGCACCGGCATGCCAATGCACCAAGGTCAACACTGGCAGAATGGCAGCTGCCATGGAGACCTTGGTCCAGGACATCACTCCTGCACTGCTTCACGGGCTTAACTCCAACACTGCAATAGTTAGCCTCCAACAGTCTGTACGCGAGAGGGGTACGGGGCAACTCAATCTCACTCCAGTTTCCCCTTCTCCTCACGGAGTCAGTCAGGGGCCCTCAGGCACCCATAAGGAGGAGGATCAACAGGTGCACACCCCGGGGACAACCACCCAGGTGACCCCGGGACTGTCTGGCCCACCTGACTCCCCTCTTCCTGTGACCCCAGCAGCTCCAGCTCCACAGGCCGAGGAGGGTGTCACTGCCACACAGCAGGACCCCGAAAGCAGGCCGGGGCCCTCCAAGTCTCAGCCCTCCAGAGGACGCCCCCAAAGTCACCACAGACAGGGCGTCACAGTCAGCAGGCTGCCTCCACCTCTGCTGTGGATGTCCAGGGAGCACCAGGACGTAGCAGAAGTTAAGAAGATATAGTTGCACAGCCTTGGCATGGGTGTTAATCACTTTTACTTAATGTTCACTATTGTCAATAAATTCCCAAGAAAGTCTCCCTGTCTGTGTCTCCTTGTCCTGATGAGCAGTGTTTGTGTCACTCAGATGTGAAGCCTTTCTGCACAAGACAATGCATAAAGGCAGGTGTCTCAGTCCAGGGCCTGTTCCCTGTGCTCTGTGCAGCCTTCAGACCACAGTGATGGTCCAGTCTCTCACTCGCTGGACACATTACTGATGCCTGAACCTTGGCGGTGCTAGTCATTGCTGCCAGAATGTAGTGGGCAGGTACCACAGAGTTCTCTCATTCTCTCTGTGCTCTCAGCACATGGCCCCCATCACACCAACACCTGTAACTCGTGATGCTGTGCACCAGCTCCTGAAGGGCTCAGGTGCTGAAGGCGGACAAAGCATCAGATGCTTCTAAAGTTTCTGGCTGCGTCTCTATGATATGACCCTGATCATGGAGCGCAAGTGAGCTGCCCTCAGCCAGACAGGAGTCAGACAATCTCAGATGCTATGTGAAGATCTATGGAGTGACTTCACTGCATGTCGTCATCATCCTCCTGGAATCAAGGGACTGTTAGGACCTCCACTGCATCTCCATGACAGGAGAATTCTCACAGAGGGTATGTGCGTTGCCATAAGCCAGACTGGAGTCAAACATTCACAGATGCAATGTGAGGATCTATGGTGTCTCCTCACTGCATGTTGTCATCATCCTCCACAAATCTGGCAGCTACAAGGACCTCCAGTGTGCACCTCATCTAGTCAGTGTGAGGGCCTCAACCCTATCATCATCGCCTCCGAGGACCTCCTCACCCTCATCCCCACTGATGTCCTTCTAATTGGAGGAGATGTGCAGCTCCTCCACCTCCTCCTCAGCCAGCTCCTCTCCCCATTGCAGTGCCAGGTTGTAAAGGGGGCAGCAGGTGATGATGATGTGTGACACCCTCTGTGGACTGTATTGCAGGCTCCACCAGACCGGTCCAGGCACTAGAACCGCATCTTCAGCATCCCGATGGTCTGCTGCACCTAGCTGTGAGCTGCAGCATGAGCCTGGTTATACCTTCACTCTGCTGCAGTCTGAGGCCGCCGAACGGGTGTCATCAGCCACGGCCTCTGTGGGTAGCCCTTGTCCCCAAGGAGCCAACTCTGCAGCTTCTGTGGACCCCTGAAGACTGCAGGGATCTGCGAGCGACTCAGGATGTAGGTGTCGTGCACACTCCCTGGAAACTGCGCACACCTGCAGGATGCGTTTCTGGTGGTCGCACACCAGCTGCACGTTCAGTGAGTGGAAGCCCTTGCAGTTGATGAAGTCCACCGACTGTAGCGATGGAGACCTGAGCGCCACATGAGTGCCGTCAATCTCACCCTGCACCTGTGGGAATCCCGAGATCAGGGCGAATCCAATGGCCCTTGCACCCTGGCTGTCCCGGTGCTGGGCGAAATGCACAAAGTTGTGTGCCATGGAGAAGATGGCATCTGTGACCTTATGGATGCATTTGTGGGTGGTGGATTGTGAAATCCCACAGAGGTCACCTGTGGAGCCCTGAAAGCAGCCGCTGGCATAGAAATTGAGCACCATGGTCACTTTCATGGCTAATGGCAGTGAATGCCTTCCGTGTCCCCTTGGCATCAAGTCCTGTAGTAAGTGGCAGATGTGAGTGACCTTAGATATGTGCAGTCATTGGCGACACTGGTTCTCAGTCATCTGAAGGAATGACAGGCGGTGTCTATAGACCCTGGGTGTCACTAGGCGCTAATCAGCCACAGCTTGCTGTTGCTCCTGGGCAGCGTGTGAGGGAGCCCCTGCTGCCCCTTCTTCATGAGGTTTCTGCTCCTGCCTTTGCGCAGCCATGAGCCTCAGTTGCTCTCTCCTCCATCTTCAACGGTCTCTGTAGGCCATCAGGCATAGATCACCAGCTAGATAACCAGGATCCATGATCCTGACGAGGTCCTCCTGCAGCATGAAAGAGAGAAATATGTGGTTATCATGGCTGTACTTAGCACCTTTCCTGGCCCTGTGTGACTACCTCATAATGCTTCCCAGTGAGTGCTGGTCACGCCTCCAATGGCCAGAGATGAGTGTGCTGCAAGGATGCCCTGTCAGCCTGTGACATGGGGACACAGCTCCTAACTGGGTCGCTGAGATTACAAGGGGCTGTGAGCACCTCCAGCAGTGTCTGCTACATGATCATTGTTGGTGAGGAGATTGTACAATGTGTGCAGTCCAACTGCTCCACGGTCCAGTAAAGTGGTTGCGGACTCACAGTCTGTGCCGGGGGATGGGGTTAGGGGGGGATGGGGGAGGGGTGGTAAGGTATGGAGTACTTGGTGACACTTTGGTGCCTCTTTGCTTGCATGGGCAGGCAGGGTAGGAGCCCAACCCCAATCATACCACTGTGGCTGCGCATGAACTGTCTCAGTTGCAGAGGAATGGTCAGTTTATACAGGTGTCCCCATGGCGTGGCCACTTCCCTCACCTACCCTGCCCCCCACCTCAATTTCTTGTGCACAGGATCCAAGGCCAGGGCAGCGGTTACCCCTGGACACCCCCCTAATCCCTACAGCAGCAACAGTGGCTTCTGAGGCTGAGCAGCAGTTGCCCCCGGACACCACCCCTCCAAAAATAGTCACCTCTGTGGCAGGGCGGCACTTTACCCAGGCCCCTCAGTGCCCCTGAAACCTGCAGAGCAACAGAGGATCCTGGGGAGCTATGGAAAATACTACTGTTCACTTACCTCAGTTCCCCCAAAGTGAAGGCTCCGAGTGCACATTGCCTGTATGCTGTTGTGAAACACGTCGATGTGCTTTCCCACCAACATGGACGGACAATCCAGCAGGGGTCCAACAGCCTGGCAGGATGACCTTTTAATAATATGCTAATGTATTACAACGAGCTCCCCAATGACTGTTGGCGGGAAATGTGGCCTGCCATCAGTGGGCTGAGCGGACAATCGTGTCCTGCCTTCCCACTTTTGTGAAACCAATCGCGCCGTATTGTCCGCGCATGACACCCATCACACCAGCTGCCAGCAGGCACAGAAAATTCCGCCCATAGAAGTGATTCAGTTTTGGATATTATCATCTTTGCTTTAAAGGGTTGTTCATTTGGTGACTGATTTATGTCTGTATTTTATGGAATGAAGATCAAGAAGACAATAAAGTTGATAACATACGATAAAAGTGGTTAGAATGATCGGCGTACATTATAGGCAGATGATAGCTGCACACAGTGAATGATGTGATATTGTCAGTGAATCTTAAATGAACATGCAGTTACATTTAGATAAAAGCAAAAAACTGCAGATGCTGGAAATCCAAAACAAAAATAAGGCTGATTCTCCCACTTCCTCACATTGATGATTTTAGTCTTGGGTAGTTCAGTTGCTGCTCTAGAAGACTCACCTTCAATTTGATATATGGGTCAACATTTTAATTTACAGTCCTGGTGTTTGAAACTCACCAGCAAAGTGCTCTCCACTCACCCATCACTCTCAGATCCGACTGGGTACATTTTGACCACTGGCACTGGAAGACCCTTTGAACCGACCAATCAAACGCTCTCGCAACTTTCACCAACCAGGGCTGGGCTCACATTCACTAGGCACTGGATCAAAACTGACCCAATCATATGGGGTTCCCGCACCTCAACAAAGAGGATTTCACCCCACTATTCTGGACAGAATCCAGAAGTGTAAGGGCAGTATGATAATCCACAACACCCCTTCCCTCAAAAAGAACTTCTTAAAATATGAGATAACTGGATATGAAAAAGATGACAAATATCCATTAGTTAAACTTGGAACAATAAATAAAGGCCTGTAAATGAGAATCATATTATAAGTTATTTGCTGTGCATCAGGGCATTGAGCTGCACTGCAGCTGCTGGTGAGCTGCACTGTGGGCGGGCGCTGCAGGTTCAGACTAATACTGGTTGATGAATTGGTCAACCTGTTTACACAAACATATATGTCATCTTGTCAATTGACATTTAGTTCAGGTAACACTGCAGAACATTCTAGCCCAATGTTAATCCATTTGTTTTAAACTTGCTATTGTTATGGCACAGCCGATGGTAAATGCTGAGCTGCTCAAATCCCAGAGGGAAATTTGAAGTAGCTGCCACAACGATTTGTAATTTGTATGCATTTCAAGGTGCGGGCTTTGAATTCAGTAGTAATAAGACCACTGAGTTTTATAGGTTTCTTAAAAAACTAAATTAAACCATTATTAATAGAAGTGATTTGAACTATATACATAGGTCTACAAATTACTACTATGACAACTTCTAAATCTCCTAGTTAACCCAATTCCCAGTTACACTTTTGTTAAGTCTAAAAGTAAGACACATAGATTTTAGAAAACCCAGGCAAAGAAACACGATACCTGAACAATCAAATTCAAAGTGAATTTTCTTAACTTCAGTTCTTTGTAGACAGCAGCTTGAGGCTTAGATGCTGGAGGTTTTTCCACATTTGTTAGATCTTAGAATTCCTGCTCTTACACATAGCCTTCTCTCCTTTGTACATGTTTTCCCGTTTGAATGCAAATTCCCATTGTTTCACTGTGTCTTTGGACTTTATCTCTAATAATAAAAATCTCTCATAGTACCAATTTTACCAGTAATCTTTTGGAAAAATAAACACACATTTTCTTTACTTTTCCTGGCTAGATGAAATCTTTCACCCCCCCCCCCTCATTTGAATTCAAGCTAGCCTGGTTTATTTAAAAATGCAAATTTAAAAATGTTCTCTTTACACCTTACATTCCAAAATTTCCCCTATGTTTACCCACTTAATATTTCAAACCTAGCTTATCTTCTGCTACATCAAAGCCATCAGATTAGCTGCCCTTAATTCAATTATGTCTGACACACAGACATAGACATAGGCCGAAATTTTCTGGCCCTGATACAGGCAGGACCCACCGTGGGCAAGGCAGCGCCCCAGCCAGAAGGCCATTGACTTGCGGCGGGACTGGAAGATTGCGGCGGTGACATCCCCCTCCTTATTAAAAAATGAACCATCATAATTTTAAAAAGACAGCTTTATTTTCTAAACCCATCTTACATTACCTCCTTTACTTATTACACTACTACTACTTGCTAGATGCATGCATTAACATAATATATATGCAAATCCTTGGTAGCAACAGAAATCTTTCCAGCCCAGTGTCGAGGTTTTAAATGTTCACTTTTCCCTTTAAGCATCAAAATTTTGACAATGGATCTGCAATCAGATTTTCTCATCCTGCCACATGTATAATCTGTAGATTAAATGGTTGCTGTAATAAACTCCATCTGAATAGCCGTGCACTTCCATCTCAAAATTTGTCCAGAAACTGTAAAAGATTATGGTCTGTATAAACAATTGTTTCTGACGAATTGTTTGCAACATAAATCTCAAAATGCTGCAACGCTAACACCAAACTCAAAGTCTCCTTTTTAATCATTGAATATCTTCTCTGTTGTACATTCAATTTCCGTGAAAAATAGCCTATTGGTTTTTCAATTCCAATTTCATCTTCTTGTAACAGTACGGCCTCAATGTTGTTGCGTCAATGGCCAAGTTAAATTGCTTGGCGTAATTGGGTGCTGCCAAAACTGGTTTGTAGTTAATACAGTTTTCAAGCTGTAAATGCAGCCTGACACTCCTGTGTCCATTGAAACTTTGCTCTTTTTAAATAGTTCAGACAATGGAGCAACCAGTTGGCACAAATTTCTGATAAAATCTATTCATGCCCAGAAATCTCAAAGCTTCTCATTTTGTTGTAGGCTTGGGGAAATCCATGATAGCCTTGAATTTCACATCTCTCGGAGCCACTTTACCAGGCCGAATGGTATGGCCTAGATAGGTAATTTGCGCTTTTGCAAATTCACTTTTAGCCAAGTTCACTACCAAATTAGCTTCTTGTAATCAAGTAAATACTTCTTCCAGGTGTTGTAAATGTTCCTTCTATGTGTATCTGAAAACTATTAAGTTGCCAATATAAACAGCACAATTGCCCAGACCTGTAATTACTTTGTTTGTCAGTCTTTGAAATGTTGCGATTGCATTTTTCATACCAAATGGCATGACTTTAAACTGATATAGTCTACCTGGCATCACAAAAGCTGCTATCTCCTTTGCTCTCTCCGATAGCAGTACTTGCCAATATCCTTTTATCAAGTTAGTCTTTGTGATAAGTTTGATTGTCCCACTTTCTCAATATAATCTTCCAACCAAGATTTGGATATGAATCCACTTTTATCACTGCATTCACTTTTTGATAGTCCACACACAGTCATTGTGTTCAATTTGGTTTTGGTACCAGTAAAATAGGCGAACTCCAGTTACTGCAACTAGACTCACTGATATCATTTTGAAACATGAATTTGATTTCTTTCTGCACTTGTGATAACTTAGCCGGATTTAATTTAAGGAAATTGTCTTGGTGTTGAAACTTCTACAGACACATCAAGTACAGCTAAATCTGTCCTCCCCAACTTATTTCCACAAATAGATTTGTGTGACTACAATAGCTTCCCCAAATCACTTTGACACTTGCCTGGAAGGTAACCCAATACACATTTAAATTTTCAATTTTCATTATCCAATTTTATTAGAGGAAAATCAATTTCAGAATCCTGCATTTCTACTTCTTTCTCATTATCTACCACCACTAGTATCTCCATTTGGTCCTCTTCCCTATCAAAGTACTTTTTAAGCATATTTACATGACACACAGATATAAAAACAAAGTTCTGTCGAAGGGTCATGAGGACTCGAAACGTCAACTCTTTTCTTCTCCGCCGATGCTGCCAGACCTGCTGAGTTTTTCCAGGTAATTCTGTTTTTGTTTTACATGACACACCCCTGCTTCTTTCTTCTATCTGGAGTATTTATTAAATAATTTACTTCACTCAGTTTCTTTTCAATCCTTTAAGGGCCACTAAACCTTGCCTTTAACTGGTCACCCAATGCTACTAACAAAACTTACACTTTCTCCCTAGCAACAAAACTACGAGCCATAGCCTTCCCGCCTGTCTTCACTTTTATTACTTGCTGTGATATCTTTAATTGTTCCCAAGCTGCTCTATCCAATCTCTGTCTGAAGTTTGATACACAATCCAGGAGAGTAGTTTCTGAATTTTGACCCGCCAATTTCTCATGAATCAATTTCAGTGGTCCCCTTACCTCATGACCATAGACTAGTTCAAAGGGACTAAAACTAGTCGATGCATTATCCCTAATAACAAATGACAAGAATGAAATGCCCCCATCCCAACCCTGTGGATCATCCTGACTATACACCCTCATAATGGTTTTTAAAGTTTGCTGCCATCTTTCCAAAGCCCCTTGTGACTCAAGATGATAAGCTGTTGACTTAAACCGTTTTATGCCCAAACTGTTCATTACTTCCTTAAACCGCTATGACATGAAATTTGAACCTGATCGTATTTCTTTAGGTGGACCATATCTTGTAAAAGATTTAGTTAATTCTTCCACAACTTTCTTTGTTGTAATATTTCTCAAAGGTATTGCTTCAGGAAGCCTGGTAGACGTATCCATTATTGTCAGTAAGTACTGATTTCCACCTTTAGTCTTAGGGAGCGGTCCCAAACAATCAATCATGACCCTAGTAAAAGATTCTTCAAATGCTGGAATTGGAATTAAAAGTGCTGGCTTGATCACTACTTGTGGTTTAAGAATCACCCAACATGTGTTACATGTTCTACGGAATTTGACTACATCCCTATGCAACCCAGGCCAAAACTATATATATTTTTGTATCTTCGCCTGTGTCTTTTTAATTGCTAGATGTCCCCCCATTGGAATTTCATGAGCTATCCTCAGAATCTAATTTCTATATCCAAATGGTATTACAATCTGATGCACCTCCTTCCAGCTTTCATCTGCTGAAGCATGATAAGCCCTCCATTTTCTCATTAAAACATTACCCTTAAGGTAATAACACTCTGGAATACATTTTGCCTCTGTTTCTGAGTAAGTTGTTTGATATAAGTGTTTTATTTGCCGATCTTTTTTCTGTAACTCCATTAACCACCTTGAGTTAAAAACTTCAGCTGAATTGTCCTCTGTTCTTTCTTCCTGAACAACCTTATAAAACACATGGTCAGCTAACTGAACTTCCACACCTTCTCCCTGCCTTTGAACTTCCTGTTCTTCCTGTTCCAACCTATGATCTCATCACACAATCTGGAAACAATCTAGGATACTCTGCAACACTTCTGTCGAAAACACTTCTACAGGCTGCTCAATTAACATAGGCATCACCCACACCTGGGACCTAGCTATATCATTACCCAGAATAAATTGAACCCCTACAATGGGCAATTTTTCCACTATTCCAACAATCACCTCACCTGTTATCCACTTGCTCTTTAAATTTACCTTCCACAATGCAATAGGTTAAGCATCTCCATGAACCCCACCAATTATCACCTGTTCTTTCAATACTCCCCCTGAACAACAAATATCGCTATCATACAACATTAAGGATTGACTATTCCCTGTGTCTCTTAAGATTTTAACATCTTTACCAACTACACTCTGCACGCATGGAAAGATTTTCCCTTCACACACAAAATCTTTAAACATTTCTGCAACCTGCTTCTCAAAATTCTTTTGGGTAAATTGTGAACACATTCCCACTTTTTGCCTTCACTGATTCTTACTGTTTTGTCTGTACACAAACCATTGGTTTTTCCTGTGCCTGAACCTCAGAATCCACAGTGCCTTTACTTCCAGAACTTTTCTGTACCCCAATAATTCCAACAGATTTTCCCTGCAATTTCCAGCATACTGACTTCATGACAACTTTATTACAATGAAAACACCTCAATTTTTGAGTGTCACTTCTACCCTCAGCATCTTCCTTTTTATTCTGAGAAAAAACTTCCTGGGAATTTCCACCTATTCCTTCTCTTCCCTGACTACCCACCTTCCTTTCACCTTCCCACTTTCTATCCTTTTCTGATTTGAAATGGTGGCAGAAAAAAGGTTTAGTTCTATGAACTAACACATAATCATCAGCTATCTCTGCTGCTTGTCTTACAGAATCAACCCTCTGTTCCTCCACATGCATTGTCACTACCGAAGGGATTGAATCTTTAAATTCTCCCAAAAGGATTACCTCTCTCAGAGCTGCATATGTCACCTCTATCTTTAATGCCTGTATCCACCGGTCAAAATTACTTTGTTTTACGCTTTCAAACTCAATATAAATTTACCCAGGCTGTTTCCTCATATTCCTAAATTTCTGCCTGTATGCCTCAGGAACCAACTCATATGCACTCAAAATAGCCTTTTTTTTTACCTCATCACAATTCACCGACATTTCTTTTGACAGTGAAGCATAAACCTCATGTGCTCTACCCACCAACCTAGATTGTAACAACAATGTCCAGTTTCCCTGTGGCCATTTCATCTGTTTAGCTATCTTCTCAAATGAAATAAAGAATGCTTCAACATCTCGTTCCTCAAACTTCAGAAGAGCTTGTACAAATTTAAACATCTCCCCACTGGGTTTTAGATTAAAGGTTTTTTCCTCATCAGATCTTCCCTCAGAATCTGAGGTCTGTTTTTTTTTTAACTTGCAGTCCCTTTTAAGCTGGTATTCCCTTGCTAGTTCCTCCTCTCTTTCCCTCGCCTCTCTTTCTTTATCCTTCTCTCTTGCCTGGAATTCCAGTTCCAGCTTCCTTTCTTTCTCCTGCCTTTCTGCTTGCACCCTTTGGAATGCCCTTTCTTCTTTTTCTTTCTCTTTCTCTGCTCTTTCTTTTCTTTTGCCTCTAACTCCATTTTTTTCAGTTCCTTTGCTTGTTCAAATTCAAGCTTCTTCATTTCTAACTGAAGTCTCACTACCTCCAGCTGTGACTCACTCATGTCAGCTTTCACTTCCAATTTTAAATGTTGCGCTATACCTTCAATTATATCTGAAGTCCTTACCCTTGCAGGTAATCCTGATTGTAACTTATCCGCCAATTCCATTAACTGAACTTTAGTTACCTTTTGTAACCTGCCAAAGTTATAACTTCAACACCCAGGTAAATCTGAGGAACTGCCAAAGCCACATTGCAGTCTCACCACTTAAAAAAAACCTCACACCAACTGCTGAATTCAAAGTGCTTCTTGTACTCATAACCTTAAGATTCACCAACTCCAAACCAATCAAGGAATCTCAAATATATCCTAGATCGGCCCCCAAATTTGTTATGGCACAACTGATGGTAAATGCTGAGCTGCTCAAATCCCAGAGGGAAATTTGAAGCAGCTGCCACAATGATTTGTAATTTGTATGTGTTTCGAGATGCGGGCTTGGAATTTAGTAGTAATAAGACCACTGAGGTTTTTAGGTGTCTTATAAAACTAAGTTAAACATTTATTAATAGAAGAAATGATTTTGAAGCATTTACATAGATCTACAAATTACTACTATAACTTCTAAATCCCCTAGTTAATCTAACTCCCAGTTACACTTTCATTAAGGCGCATGGACTTTAAAAGACTCAGATAAAGTAACACAATGCCCTGAACAGTCAAACTCAAAGTAAGTTTTCTTAACTTCAGTTCTTTGTAGACAGGAGCTTCAGGCTTAGATGCTGGAGCCTTTTCACACTTGTTAGATCTTAGAATTCCTGCCCTTATACACAGCCATCTTTCCTTTATATATATTTTCCCCTCTGAATGCAAATTCCCATTGTTTCACTATGTCTTTGGACTTTACCTCCCTAATAATAAAAATCTCTCATAGTACCAATTTTACCAGTAATCCTTGGGAAAAATAAATTCAGTTTCTTAACTTCTCCTGGCTAGGTGAAATATTTCACCCCTCTCTTTTGAATTCAAGCTATCTAAAAATGCAAATATTCCCTCACATTCTAAAACTTCCCACATATTTACCTACTTAACATTTCAAACCTAGCTTATCTTCTGATACATCAAAACCTTCAGACCAGCTGCCTACAGGTCACAGGTTTGGAAGGTGCTGTTGAAAAAGGTTTTAGACACACCCACTCCCCAATTTCTCCACTGCAAGTTAAGTTGCTGGTGGCTGCCCCAGCCAAACTTGATACCTCAAAGAAGCTGCACCCGGACTCTTGCTGGACTCCCCGTAGTTTATCTGCCAAGCTTAAATGTGGCCAGTCTCTCAAAATTGGGTGGGGAGTGGGACTTGTTTATTCCCAGAATGGGCATCCAACCAACACAGACCCACTAGGTCACCCAAGAGTCAAAAATGAAACCCTCTGAGTCTTAACTCAGTTCCAGTATTCTGGTCTGTCACTTTAAAAGAGATGAACAAACACAAGGGAGCCTGACAGAAACAGGAATGGCACAAATTATTAAGAATTTATTCACAATTTCCCTTCAGAAATTTCACAGCAAGCTTCTTAACATATCTTACAGTGCATACATGAAATGTAGTGCTATTATCAACAGACCAAAATTACAAACCCTCATAAAAACAGGAAAATTTCACATTGGTACCATTTGGAGAAAAGACACAGTTTGTTTTGGATTGGTGTAGCCACAATTGACAAGTGTCAGTCTGTAGAACAAGAACTGGTCAGGCTCAGGGTTCAGGTTAATGCCATCTTTATTCCACTGTCATGGTGACAGTTGAAATGTGTCCTCTTTGAAATCTGCTCCTTCCTGTTCTTGTAATTCCAGTTGCTCCAATTTGTCTGGTTTGTGGATGATTTCCCCCGGAGTCTTCAGAAATCTGTGTAAGCAGGATCTGGTTAGCGATCGTGCTGTGAAATTTGAAAGAATGACTACATCTACAGTAAGAACAGGGTGGTGTAAGCTCCGAGGCTGGCGTGGGTCAAGTGACACAGCCTCACTCACCTGAAGACCAGTTTCTGGCCGGGTTCCTTTCTGATGATGTTCAGTTTGTAATAGTGCCTTAGAGCTCTAGACATCTTCTCATATGTCATATTCGCTCGGTTCTGGGTGGAAGCAAAAAAAATCAAATCTTTTATCAAAAACAGAAACAGAGACACGATGCTCCCCTCTAATTCACAAACTTCCCACGTAACTCAGACACACATCCCATATCAGCCTTTCCAGGAGGCCTTGTTAATGCTATGCTGAACTGCGGCAGGTTTTGTGTCAAGTGCTTCAGGCACAGTAGGAGTTCGGCTAAGAATACGTAAACTCATTCGCCCTGCAGAATGATTTAGTCAAATATGACTTAGGCACAGGAGTAGGCTACTCGGTCCATTGAGCCTGTTTTGTCACTCAATTTAATCAAAGCTGATTTGAACCTTAACTCAATTTCCCTGCCTTGGTCTCACATCCCTTAATATCGTTCCCTACAAAAATCAATCTCAACCCATGTAAACTCTATCTACCCTGGGCTCTTCCCACCCAATTAATCTTGTTCTACGGCGCATGGACACTCTTTCTGGAGGAGGGTTCCTGGGAGTCCTCAACATTGACTCCAGCCTCATAAAGTCTCATGGCATCAGGTCAAACTTGGGTGAGCAAACCTCCTGCTGATTACCACCTACCGCCCTCCCTCAGCTGATAAATGTGTTGATGAGTGTTCCTCCATTACGCCACTTAAGAAGCACTGGGGGTGGCTAGGGCACAGAATGCACTCTGGGTGGGGGACTTCAATGGCCATCAACGAGTGGCTTGGTAGCACCACTACTGACGAGCTGACCAAATCCTAAAGGACATGGCTGCCAAACTGGACTTGCAGCAGGAGGTGAGAGAACCAACAAGAGGGAAACTGCTGAAAGCATTGGATACAGAAAAGGCTATGGGCCCTGACAAGATCCCAGCAATACTACTGAAGACTTTGCTCCAGAACTAGCCGGGTCACTAGCCAAGCTGTTCCAGTACAGCTACAACACTGGCATCTACCTAACAATGCGTAAAATTGCCCAGTTATGTCCTGTCCACAAAAAGTGGTAAAAATCCAATGTGGTCAATTATCAACCGTCTACTCTTGAACTTCAGCAAAATGATGAAGATGCCGTCAACAATGCTATTAAGCGGCACCATCACATTTATAACCTACTCACTGACGCTCAGTTTGGGTTCCATCAGAGCCAGTGAGCTCCAAACCTCATTACAGACTCGGTACAAACATGGACAAAAGAGCTGAACTCAAGAGGTGAGATGACAGTGACTGCCCTTGACATCAAGGTCACATTTGATCAAGTGTGGTATCAAGGAGCCACAGCAAAACAGGGGGCAATGAGGATCAGGGGGAAAACTCTCTGCTGGTTGGAGTCATACCTAGCAAAAAGGAAGGTGGCCTATCTCAGTCTCAGGACATCACTGCTGTCCAACCATCTTCACCTGCTTTATTTTCCTTCCAACATAAGGTCAGAAATGGGGATATTCACTGATGATTGCACAATGTTCAGCAGAATTCACAACTCCTCAGATACTGAAGCAGTTCATGTCCATTTGCAGCAAGACCTCGACAACATTCAGGCTTGTACTGATAAGTGGCCAGTAACATTTGTGCCACACAAGGGCCAAGCAATGACCATCTCCCCTTGACATTTAGTGGCATTACAATCACTGAATTCCCCACCATCAACATCCTGGAGGTTACCATTGACCAGAAACTGAACCGGACTAGCCATATAAATACTGTGGATACAAGACCAGGTCAGATTCTGCGAATTCTGTGATGAGTAACTCACCTCCTGACTCCCGAAAACTTGTCCACCATCTACAAGGCACAAGTCAGGAGTATGATGGAATACTCCCCACTTGCCTGGATGAATGCAGCTCCCACAACACTCAAGAAGATCAACACCATCCAGGAAAAAACATCCTCCTTGATCTGCATTGCACCTTAAACATTCACTCTCTCCACCACTGGTGCACAGTATTTACCACAAGATGCACTGCAGCAACTCACCAAGGCTCCTTCGACAGCACCTTCCAAACCCACAATCTCTACCATTTAGAAGGACAAGGGTAGCAAATGCATGTGATCGTCACCATCTGCAAGTTCCCCTCCAAGTCACTCACCATCCTGACTTGGAAATATATCGCCATTCCTTCACTGTCGCTGGGTCAAAATCCTGGAACTCCCTCCCTAACAGCACTGTGGGTGTACCTACACCACATGGACTGCAGCGGTTCAAGAAGGCAGCTCACCACGACCTTCTCAAGGGCAATTAGGGATGGGCAATAAATGATTTAGTTGACTGACAGAGCAGACTCAACAGGTGAATGGGGGTTTCCTAAGTCACCTACAATGACACCTGGCTGTTGTTATAGGGGAAACCCTTAACTAACAAAATGATTCATAACATAAAGTGCTTGCTGAAGAGACTCATGGGTTAGAATGTGCAGCAGGTGAGGTTTATGAATGAAGATTTGTGATTTTAAATTAAAAAGATGGGATGCTTCCTCCAGAAACTGAAATCTGCTTACCTTGTGATTCCCCCAGAGACGGGCCAATCCGTTAGGATCCACTACACGAAAGATCTTGGAATCTTTATCTTCCCACCTGATGTACTGCTCATATCGACTGTCAGAGAGTAGCTGATAAACATAGTCCCAGAGCAGCCTGCAGTCTGCACAGGAATCATTCTCATTAGGAATTATCATCAGGCTGCAGACAACCCCTCCCACAATCTCCCTCTCCTCTGCAGCCTAGTCTGGTGAAATCATTCTCATTGCTCCTTTTATTATTCCTGATCATTTTGATCCAGGACCTGAAGACAGGGATTCCTCATCTCCTTTAAATTTCCAAAACCCAAACATTAGTTCATCATTTATTGATTCATCTTGTCTTTTTTATTCTTAATTATTTGATGAACCTCCATCATGGGTCACTTGGGACATTTTACAATTCAAACCAAATTTGCACAAAGCCTGGTGACCAAATTCTTGGCCAAAGAGGTAGATTTGAAGGAGCATCTTAAAGGAGGAAAAAGAGGTAAAGAGGTGGAGAGGTTGAGGGAGGGATTTCCAGGGCTTAAGGCCTTGGTAACTGAAGGCATGGTTACTAATGGTGGAACAACTGAAACTGGGAATGAGCAAGAGGCCAGAATTAGGAAATCTTGGCGGTTTCTATGGCTGGAGGACATTATGAAGATAGGGTGGGGCGAGACCATGGAAGGATTTGAAAACAAGAGTAAGAGTTTTGATGTCAAAGCGTTGCTTAACCAGGAGCCAATGTTGGCAATGGATGAAGGGGACTTGGTGCAAGTTAAGAAGCAGGTAGCAGAGTTTTGGATGATCTCAAGTTTACGAAGGGTAGAACATGAGAGACCAGTCAGAAACGTGTTGGAATAGTCAAGTCTAGAGGTAATGAAAGCATGAGTGAGGGTTCCAGCAGCAGATGAGTTGAGAATGGGCGGATCCAGGCGATGTTACAGAGTTGGAAGTAGGAGATCTTAGTGATGGTGCCAGTATGTCGTCAGAAGCTTATCTTAGGGTCAAATATGACACTGAGATTGTGAATAATCTGGTTCAACCTCCGACACTTGCCAGGGAGAGGGATGGCAGTGATGGTGAGGAGACAGAATTTGTGTTTGGATCGTAGACAATGGCTTTGTATTTTCCAGTATTTAGTTCACAGCAGCACATTCTGTCACAGCTATACAGGTGGTGTGAGTTCACAATTTATTGTCGTTGAAAATGTGCGAGATCACATCATGCAGGAGAGTCAGAAGGAAAATGAGCCAAAGCACAAATTTGAATGAAGTTGAGAGATATTGGGAGAAACTGAGTGAGCAAGTTGGTGTTTGAGTCACCGAAGAAGTCAGAAATGTTTGGCCTGTAATAACTCTGGCTAGCTTTTCCTGCCTAGTACAGGAAAACTGATAGAAGGATCAAACTTGCATTTATATAACACCATTCATGATCTCAGGATGTCCCAAAATGTTGTCACTATTGTAAAGAAGGAAATGCAGCAGCCACCTTCTGCGCAAGGTCCCACCATCAGCAAGGTGATAATTAACCTATTAAAATGTTTCATTAATGATGGTCATAGGGTAAACACTGGCCTTGCTCCTCTCTTCTAAAAAAGTGTTATGGGATTCTTCACACCCGAGAGAGGAGATGAAGCTTCAGATTAATGTCTGATCCAAAAGACTGCACATCTGACAGTGCAGCATTCCCTCAGTGCTGCATTGGAGTGCCAGCCTAGGTTCTGTAGTTGAGTCCCTGGAGTGGGATTTGAACCTACAGCTCTCTGTCTGAGAGGTGAGAGCGTTCCACTGAGCCATGACCAGGCCTGAAGGATGCCAATCCCCAGTTATTTTATCAGCTACTGGCTGAACAATTGGCTCAATTTACATCTTTTGAGTATTTTTTTCTGAGTGGCAGATGCAGGTTGACTGGCTTTGGGAAAGGTGAGGCTAATTGACAACCTCAACTATCATCCTGACTGAGATCAGCTCATGGTACAGGAGCAGGCATTGAACCTGGACCTTCCTGGCCTCTATTAAATCATGTTGTTACCCCTGGGAAACTCAGCCCCAGTCTCATGTAAACACAATAAATAAAATTAGCAGAAGCTTGTTCGGAGAATATTAATGACATTCTTCTAATCTTGTGGACATTAAATGGCTCCTCATGAGATATTGTCATAAATATTTTAATCACAGAATGATTCATCTTCAGGGACTAAGAACGTTCTGGAAGAGTTTTTTTTAAAAAGATTCTGCTCTTTAAAGGGTTAATGCAAGGACTCTGGTTGCTGCTGTTCCTGTAAAAGACAGCATTTTATAAGTTAATTAAACAGTTTTAAAGAAGCTGGAAACCTCTTGACCCCGCTGGACTGTTTACAAAAGGGTCACATGGTGGTTTATGGCTTTGAAAAATGCCATGCATGAAAAACCGTGCTTAAAAGCTGGTTAGGTGGCTTTGCTTTGGGAGAAACAAGGATTAACTGCTTGGATAAAGGAGACAACAGGTCCTGAAGCTCCAGACCCAGCTAAAAGCAAAAAGTGAATGGAAGTTTCTCCGATATTGTTCTAAGTTCTGAAATCGACTGACTGTACGTTTCCCGCGATGTCCACCTGAAAAGTAGTGCAAGAGTCATTGGTTGTTTCGCACACCAGAGCCAAGACCCCAACCGTTTAACCTGGACACCATTTCAAGGACTCCATCACTCCATCATCTGCCCTTATCTCTTGAACCATTGACTTTTAACCTTTTGGCAGAATTCCTCTATTTTACTTTATTATTTCTGTGTGTGAGTGAGTGAGAGTTTAGTGCATTTAGAAAGTAATTATTATATTTTCCTATTTCATATTGTATATTAATAAGCTTTGCCTTTCTACTTGACAAGTCTGGTTTTATAATAAACTAATAGTTTTATTGTTTATTGAAGAAACTTGGGCATTGAGTAGTCATTCTGAGATTAATAGGCAAAGTACATTTTTGGCCACATAGCTAGCTGGAGAAATCATTTAAATATATATTGTGACCCATGGGGTAGTGAAACTAGAGACAGACAGTGCATTCCTTACATCTTGGTCGCAACAATAGTCAGAACCCTCATTGTTTGAGCCCTCACCTGCTATTTTCCCAGTGGCTGGAGTTTGCCATGCAGAAGGTAGTGAGCATGTCACATGACTCCTTTTGCCTTCTGACCTGTTTGAGAGGTTTAGCGGTTCCTCCCAGTGGCCATTTCTGCGCAGCTCAGTGTTGTTCAGCTTGCTGAGGGAGATCTGCATGGGTATGTTCATCACACTGAGGGGTTTCTGACACTGCACCATGCTCGTGATTCGAGACACTGCCCTATCTGAAAGGAAAAGAACACTTCGAATGAGACCTCCTTAAAGGGGAAGAGGAGATGGCATGGCAGCCACACTTTTCACAGGTGGACATTTCGGAAAATGGTACATCTTCTGTACTCTCTTCTCCCCTATATCCCATGGAGTCACCTCTATACACCAAATGGGAGTGCGGGAACATAGCTGGAGATTTATCTTCTCACCTTAAGTCACCCACGTTTAATGCTGTATGTCGTGATTTAGCAGTGGTCTCACTGCCTGGCCAATCTGGATGATGAATGTCTGCAGAGCTGACATGCTAGTCCACAACCTCCAGTCCTATGCCTGTGAATGCTCACAAACCAAACCAGTAATGCTTGCAAACAAAGTGGACATTTAAAGAGGGAACTTACATATAAGCAAATTTGTAAAAAGAGACGCTAACCATAGGACCATTTTTATAAGCAAATTAAGCTTTTAATTTATCATGTTGTTAAATCAAGAGCTTATTGCTAAATCAAGGCTTGCATTTTTCCTAGGGCAGGTTGGGCGAGAGCGGGTGGGGGTGGACGCGGAGCCAGTTGCCGCCCGTGATCGGCTCTGTGCTGCTATTTTACACTGGGTGGGCCTTACAGCATATTGCGTGGCCAGTAGCGCTCAGCACTACCTGTGTGGGCGGGGAGGGGAGAGTCGGGGCCTGCGCTCTTTCACGCATGCACATGAAAGAGCGCAGCAATCTCCCTGAGGCACAGAGCTAACTTGGAGAGATTGAATAGATAATAAAATATTTTAATAAATGAAGTAAAAATTTATTTAAACATGTCCCCTCATGTGAGTTGGGTCATGTTTGTGAAGTTAGGAAAATTTATTTAATTGTTTATAAAAGCTTCAGGTAAGCTCATCCTGCCCGTGGATGAGGTTTCCTGAAAAACATGAAGGTCGCTTGGGCTCTCCGCCTGCCGCCAACCTTAAGGTTGGACAGGCAGTGTTCTTAAATGCTTTAATTACTTTCTTAATGGCTTTAATAGGCTGTTGACATTTCGGCAGTTGCGCAGCTGACTCCGAATATCGTGATGACACACGATGATGTCGGGACACATGCCTGATGTCATTGTGCGTTATTTTACATGTCGGTGTGTCAGGCCTGCCCCCGCATGCCGACTGGAAGATTCAGCCCACAGTGTTTAATTTATGATATATTTAAGTTCTGCTTAATTAATCAGATCTAAGGAGAATAAAAGTAAAATTAACTAAATTGAGGTTACTATCATCAAAGTGTTCCAAATTTTCATTAAATTAAAATCTGATGTAATAAATAATAAAATAAAATAAGATAATTAACTACAAATTAATCTGAACTCTAATATCTAAATATGATCTACATCTCAAGTAATCGTATATAGAACTAAAATAATACTGATATATAAATAAACTAGGAAATAGCAATGTGCCGGGACGGTAATACGTGGGAGTCTGTGCACAGACAGACACTCCAAGATTGACATATCTGCAGTAAATGATTGGGAGACTCTAACTCAAAGTGGCTGAGCCAGAGTACGAGTTAGAGACACTCTGACACATGGGGTTGGGGAGGGATTGCTGGATGATTCTCTCAAGTAGAATCACATCTCAAAGGAAAGCATAGGCACAGGAAGGGGAGAGTGTGACTGTCAGACAGCAGGGTAAGGGGAAACAAAAGGAGCTAGGGAAGGAGGTCTGGCAGACGCTGGGTCCTATCAAACAGGTAATGATGTAATTGATATCTGTGAGCAAAAGGAGATAGGCTGCTGGGGGACAACCATGATGTTGACTCAGGTACACAGAACACAGGGCTGTTCAAAACCGGGAAAAACAGGATAGAAAGGCTATAATTATCAGGGGTTCAATAATCAGGGGGATGCTTAGCATCCTCTGCAGCCATGACTGAGAGCCTGGAAGGGTGTGCTGCCTATCTGGTGCCAGGATAATGCAAATCTTAATGCATACATAAAGGAATTTAGAAAGCAGGCGAGATCCAGTTGTCATGGTCCAATGGGAAAAATGGTTGGAGGAAGTAAAAGGAGGAATAACTGAGGGAGTATCAGGAGTGAAATTTAAAAGCAGAACCTCAAGGATAGTAATCTCAGCATTATTACATCAAGGATTATAATCTCAGTGTTATTACCTCAAGGATGGTAATCTTAATATTATTACCTCAAGGATGGTAAACTCTGTATATTACCGCAAGGATGATAATCTTAGTATTATTACCTCAAGGATGGTAATCTCTGTATTATTAACCCAAGGATGATAAACTTAGTATTATTACCTCAAGGATGGTAATCCCTCTATCATTATCCCAAGGATGATAATCTTAGTATTATTACCTCAAGGATGATAATCTCTGCATTATTACCCCAAGGATGATAATCTCTGTATTATTACCTCAAGGATGGTAATCTCTGTATTATTACCTCAATAATGTTAATCTCAGTATTATTACCCCATGGATGATAATCTTAGTATTATTACCTCAAGGATGATAATCTCTGCATTATTACCCCAAGGATGATAATCTTAGTATTATTACCTCAAGGATGATAATCTCAGTATTGTTACCTCAAGGATGGTAACCTCAGTATTATTACTTCAAGGATGATAATCTCAGTGTTATTACCTCAAGGATGGTAATCTTAATATTATTACCTCAAGGATGGTAAACTCTGTATATTACCCCAAGGATGATAATCTTAGTATTATTACCTCAAGGATGGTAATCTCTGTATTATTAACCCAAGGATGATAAACTTAGTATTATTACCTCAAGGATGGTAATCTCTCTATCATTATCCCAAGGATGATAATCTTAGTATTATTACCTCAAGGATGATAATCTCTGCATTATTACCCCAAGGATGATAATCTCTGTATTATTACCTCAAGGATGGTAATCTCTGTATTATTACCTCAAGAATGGTAATCTCAGTATTATTACCCCATGGATGATAATCTTAGTATTATTACCTCAAAGATGATAATCTCTGCATTATTACCCCAAGGATGATAATCATAGTATTATTACCTCAAGGATGATAATCTCTGCATCATTACCCCAAGGATGATAATCTCTGTATTATTACCTCAAGGATACTGATCTCAGCGCTATTACATCAAGGATAGTAATCTCAAAATTATTACGTCAAAGATGATAATCTCAGTGTTATTACCTCCAGTCTGCTAATCTCAGTATTATTACCTCAAGGATGATAGTCTCAGTATTATTACTCCAAGGATGATAATCTCAGTATTATTTCCTCAAGGATAGTAATCTCTGTATTATTACCCCAAGGATGATAATCTTAGTATTATTACCTCAAGGATGGTAATCTCTGTATTATTACCCCAAAGATGATAATCATTGTATTATTACCTCAAGGATGGTAATCTCAGCATAATTACATCAAGGATGGTAATCTCAGCATTATTACCCCAAGGATGGTAATCTCAACATTATTACGTCAATGGTGATAATATCAGTGCTATTACCTCAAGGATGATAAACTCAGTATCATTAACTCAAGGATGGTATTCTCTGTATTATTAACCCAAGGATGATAATCTTAGTATTATTACCTCAAGGATGGTAATCTCTCTATTATTACCCCAAGGATGATAATCTTAGTATTATTACCTCAAGGATGATAATCTCAGTATTGTTACCCCAAGGATGGTAACTTCAGTATTATTACTTCAAGGACGATAATCTAAGTATTATTACCTCAAGGATGATAATCTCAGTATTATTACCTCAAGGATGGTAATCTCTGTATTATTACCCCAAGGATGATAATTTTATTAATATTACCTCAAGGATGGTAATCTCTATATTATTACCCCAAGGATGATAATCTCTGCATTATTACCTCAAGGATAGTAATCTCAGCATTATTTAATCAAGGATGGTAATCTCAGTATTGTTACCCCAAGGATGGTAACTTCAGTGTTATTACCTCAAGGACGATAATCTTAGTATTATTACCCCAAGGATGATAACCTCAGTATTATTACCTCAATGATGGTAATCTCTGTATTATTACCTCAAGAATGGTAATCTCAGTATTATTACCCCATGGATGATAATCTTAGTATTATTACCTCAAGGATGATAATCTCTGCATTATTACCCCAAGGATGATAATCTTAGTATTATTACCTCAAGGATGATAATTTCAGTACTGTTACCTCAAGGATGGTAACCTCAGTATTATTACTTCAAAGACGATAATCTCAGTATTATTACCTCAAGGATGATAATCTCAGTATTATTACCTCAAGGATGGTAATCTCTGTATTATTACCCCAAGGATGATAATTTTAGTAATATAACCTCAAGGATGTTAATCTCTGTATTGTTACCCCAAGGATGATAATCTCTACATTATTACCTCAAGGATAGTAATCTCAGCATTATTTAATCAAGGATGGTAATCTCAACATTATTATGTCAAGGATGATAATCTCAGTGTTATTACCTCATGGACGATAATCTTAGTATTATTACCCCAAGGATGATAACCTCAGTATTATTACCTCAATGATGGTAATCTCTGTATTATTACCCCAAGAATGGCAATCTCAGTATTATTACCCCCATGGATGATAATCTTAGTATTATTACCCCAAGGATGATAATCTCTGCATTATTATCCCAAGGATGATAATCTCTGTATTATTACCTCAAGGAGAGTAATCTCAGCATTATTGTATCAAGGATAGTAATCTCAACATTATTATGTCAAGGATGATAATAATCTCAGTGTTATTACCTCAAGGATGGTAATCTCTCTATTATTACCCCAAGGATGATAATCTTAGTATTATTACCTCAAGGATGATAATCTCAGTATTGTTACCTCAAGGATGGTAACCTCAGTATTATTACTTCAAGGACGATAATCTCAGTATTATTACCTCAAGGATGATAATCTCAGTATTAATTCCTCAAGGATGGTAATCTCTGTATTATTACCCCAAGGATGATAAATTTAGTAATATTACCTCAAGGATGGTAATCTCTGTATTGTTACCCCAAGGATGATAATCTCTGCATTAATACCTCAAGTATAGTAATCTCAGCATAATTACATCAAGGATGGTAATCTCAGCATTATTACCCCAAGGATGGTAATCTCAACATTATTACGTCAATGATGATAATATCAGTGCTATTACCTCAAGGATGATAAACTCAGTATCATTACCTCAAGGATGGTAATCTCTATATTATTACCCCAAGGATGATAATCTCTGCATTATTACCTCAAGGATAGTAATCTCAGCATTATTTAATCAAGGATGGTAATCTCAGTATTGTTACCCCAAGGATGGTAACTTCAGTGTTATTACCTCAAGGACGATAATCTTAGTATTATTACCCCAAGGATGATAACCTCAGTATTATTACCTCAATGATGGTAATCTCTGTATTATTACCTCAAGAATGGTAATCTCAGTATTATTACCCCATGGATGATAAGCTTAGTATTATTACCTCAAGGATGATAATCTCTGCATTATTACCCCAAGGATGATAATCTTAGTATTATTACCTCAAGGATGATAATTTCAGTACTGTTACCTCAAGGATGGTAACCTCAGTATTATTACTTCAAAGACGATAATCTCAGTATTATTACCTCAAGGATGATAATCTCAGTATTATTACCTCAAGGATGGTAATCTCTGTATTATTACCCCAAGGATGATAATTTTAGTAATATAACCTCAAGGATGTTAATCTCTGTATTGTTACCCCAAGGATGATAATCTCTACATTATTACCTCAAGGATAGTAATCTCAGCATTATTTAATCAAGGATGGTAATCTCAACATTATTATGTCTAGGATGATAATCTCAGTGTTATTACCTCATGGACGATAATCTTAGTATTATTACCCCAAGGATGATAACCTCAGTATTATTACCTCAATGATGGTAATCTCTGTATTATTACCCCAAGAATGGTAATCTCAGTATTATTACCCCCATGGATGATAATCTTAGTATTATTACCCCAAGGATGATAATCTCTGCATTATTATCCCAAGGATGATAATCTCTGTATTATTACCTCAAGGAGAGTAATCTCAGCATTATTGTATCAAGGATAGTAATCTCAACATTATTATGTCAAGGATGATAATAATCTCAGTGTTATTACCTCAAGGATGGTAATCTCTCTATTATTACCCCAAGGATGATAATCTTAGTATTATTACCTCAAGGATGATAATCTCAGTATTGTTACCTCAAGGATGGTAACCTCAGTATTATTACTTCAAGGACGATAATCTCAGTATTATTACCTCAAGGATGATAATCTCAGTATTAATTCCTCAAGGATGGTAATCTCTGTATTATTACCCCAAGGATGATAAATTTAGTAATATTACCTCAAGGATGGTAATCTCTGTATTGTTACCCCAAGGATGATAATCTCTGCATTAATACCTCAAGTATAGTAATCTCAGCATAATTACATCAAGGATGGTAATCTCAGCATTATTACCCCAAGGATGGTAATCTCAACATTATTACGTCAATGATGATAATATCAGTGCTATTACCTCAAGGATGATAAACTCAGTATCATTACCTCAAGGATGGTAATCTCTGTATTATTAACCGAAGGATGACAATCTTAGTATTATTACCTCAAGGATGATAATCTCAGTATTGTTACCCCAAGGATGGTAACTTCAGTATTATTACTTCAAGGACGATAATCTAAGTATTATTACCTCAAGGATGATAATCTCAGTATTATTACCTCAAGGATGGTAATCTCTGTATTATTACCCCAAGGATGATAATTTTATTAATATTACCTCAAGGATGGTAATCTCTATATTATTACCCCAAGGATGATAATCTCTGCATTATTACCTCAAGGATAGTAATCTCAGCATTATTTAATCAAGGATAGTAATCTCAACATTATTACGTCAAGGATGATAATTTCAGTGTTATTACCTCAAGGACGATAATCTTAGTATTATTACCCCAAGGATGATAACCTCAGTATTATTACCTCAATGATGGTAATCTCTGTATTATTACCTCAAGAATGGTAATATCAGTATTATTACCCCATGGATGATAATCTTAGTATTATTACCTCAAGGATGATAATCTCTGCATTATTACCCCAAGGATGATAATCTTAGTATTATTACCTCAAGGATGATAATTTCAGTACTGTTACCTCAAGGATGGTAACCTCAGTATTATTACTTCAAGGACGATAATCTCAGTATTATTACCTCAAGGATGATAATCTCAGTATTATTACCTCAAGGATGGTAATCTCTGTATTATTACCCGAAGGATGATAATTTCAGTAATATTACCTCAAGGATGGTAATCTCTGTATTGTTACCACAAGGATGATAATCTCTACATTATTACCTCAAGGATAGTAATCTCAGCATTATTTAATCAAGGATGGTAATCTCAACATTATTATGTCAAGGATGATAATCTCAGTGTTATTACCTCATGGACGATAATCTTAGTATTATTACCCCAAGGATGATAACCTCAATATTATTACCTCAATGATGGTAATCTCTGTATTATTACCCCAAGAATGGTAATCTCAGTATTATTACCCCCATGGATGATAATCTTAGTATTATTACCCCAAGGATGATAATCTCTGCATTATTATCCCAAGGATGATAATCTCTGTATTATTACCTCAAGGAGAGTAATCTCAGCATTATTGTATCAAGGATAGTAATCTCAACATTATTACGTCAAGGATGATAATCTCAGTGTTATTACCTCAAGGATACTAATCACAGTATTATTACCTCAAGGATGATAGTCTCAGTATTATTACCTCAAGGATGTTAATCTCTGTATTAGTACCCCAAAGATGATAACCTTAATACTATTATCTCAAGGATGGTAATTTCAGCATTATTACCCCAAGGATGGTAATCTCAACATTATTACGTCAAGGATGATAATCTCAGTATTATTACCTCAAGGATGGTAATCTCAGCATAATTACATTAAGGATGGTAATCTCAGCATTATTACCCCAAGGATGGTAATCTCAACATTATTACGTCAATGATGATAATATCAGTGCTATTACCTCAAGGATGATAATCTCAGTATTATTACCTCAAGGATGGTAATCTCTGTATTATTAACCCAAGGATGATAATCTTAGTATTATTACCTCAAGGATGGTAATCTCTCTATTATTATCCCAAGGATGATAATCTTAGTATTATTACCTCAAGGATGATAATCTTAGTATTGTTACCTCAATGATGGTAACCTCAGTATTATTACTTCAAGGACGATAATATCAGTGCTATTACCTCAAGGATGATAAACTCAGTATCATTACCTCAAGGATGGTAATCTCTGTATTATTAACCGAAGGATGACAATCTTAGTATTATTACCTCAAGGATGATAATCTCAGTATTGTTACCCCAAGGATGGTAACTTCAGTATTATTACTTCAAGGACGATAATCTAAGTATTATTACCTCAAGGATGATAATCTCAGTATTATTACCTCAAGGATGGTAATCTCTGTATTATTACCCCAAGGATGATAATTTTATTAATATTACCTCAAGGATGGTAATCTCTATATTATTACCCCAAGGATGATAATCTCTGCATTATTACCTCAAGGATAGTAATCTCAGCATTATTTAATCAAGGATAGTAATCTCAACATTATTACGTCAAGGATGATAATTTCAGTGTTATTACCTCAAGGACGATAATCTTAGTATTATTACCCCAAGGATGATAACCTCAGTATTATTACCTCAATGATGGTAATCTCTGTATTATTACCTCAAGAATGGTAATATCAGTATTATTACCCCATGGATGATAATCTTAGTATTATTACCTCAAGGATGATAATCTCTGCATTATTACCCCAAGGATGATAATCTTAGTATTATTACCTCAAGGATGATAATTTCAGTACTGTTACCTCAAGGATGGTAACCTCAGTATTATTACTTCAAGGACGATAATCTCAGTATTATTACCTCAAGGATGATAATCTCAGTATTATTACCTCAAGGATGGTAATCTCTGTATTATTACCCGAAGGATGATAATTTCAGTAATATTACCTCAAGGATGGTAATCTCTGTATTGTTACCACAAGGATGATAATCTCTACATTATTACCTCAAGGATAGTAATCTCAGCATTATTTAATCAAGGATGGTAATCTCAACATTATTATGTCAAGGATGATAATCTCAGTGTTATTACCTCATGGACGATAATCTTAGTATTATTACCCCAAGGATGATAACCTCAATATTATTACCTCAATGATGGTAATCTCTGTATTATTACCCCAAGAATGGTAATCTCAGTATTATTACCCCCATGGATGATAATCTTAGTATTATTACCCCAAGGATGATAATCTCTGCATTATTATCCCAAGGATGATAATCTCTGTATTATTACCTCAAGGAGAGTAATCTCAGCATTATTGTATCAAGGATAGTAATCTCAACATTATTACGTCAAGGATGATAATCTCAGTGTTATTACCTCAAGGATACTAATCACAGTATTATTACCTCAAGGATGATAGTCTCAGTATTATTACCTCAAGGATGTTAATCTCTGTATTAGTACCCCAAAGATGATAACCTTAATACTATTATCTCAAGGATGGTAATTTCAGCATTATTACCCCAAGGATGGTAATCTCAACATTATTACGTCAAGGATGATAATCTCAGTATTATTACCTCAAGGATGGTAATCTCAGCATAATTACATTAAGGATGGTAATCTCAGCATTATTACCCCAAGGATGGTAATCTCAACATTATTACGTCAATGATGATAATATCAGTGCTATTACCTCAAGGATGATAATCTCAGTATTATTACCTCAAGGATGGTAATCTCTGTATTATTAACCCAAGGATGATAATCTTAGTATTATTACCTCAAGGATGGTAATCTCTCTATTATTATCCCAAGGATGATAATCTTAGTATTATTACCTCAAGGATGATAATCTTAGTATTGTTACCTCAATGATGGTAACCTCAGTATTATTACTTCAAGGACGATAATCTCAGTATTATTACCTCAAGGATGATAATCTCAGTATTATTACCTCAAGGATGGTAATCTCTGTATTATTACCCCAAGGATGATAAATTTAGTAATATTACCTCAAGGATGGTACTCTCTGTATTGTTACCCCAAGGATGATAATCTCTGCATTATTACCTCAAGGATAGTAATCTCAGCATTATTTCATCAAGGATGGTAATCTCAACATTATTACGTCAAGGATGATAATCTCAGTGTTATTACGTCATGGACGATAATCTTAGTATTATTACCCCAAGGATGATAACCTCAGTATTATTACCTCAATGATGGTAATCTCTGTATTATTACCCCAAGAATGGTAATCTCAGTATTATTACCCCATGGATGATAATCTTAGTATTATTACCCCAAGGATGATAAACTCTGCATTATTAGCCCAAGGATGATAATCTCTGTATTATTACCTCAAGGATAGTAATCTCAGCATTATTACATCAAGGATGGTAATATCAACATTGTTACGTCAAGGATGTTAATCTTAGTGTTATTATCTCAAGGATGATAATCTCAGTATTATTACCTCAAGGATGATATTCTCAGTGTTATTACCTCAAGGATGATATTCTCAGTGTTATTACCTCAAGGATGGTAATCTCTGTATTATTACCCCAAGTATGATAATTTTAGTAATGTAACCTCAAGGATGTTAATCTCTGTATTGTTACCCCAAGGATGATAATCTCTACATTATTACCTCAAGGATAGTAATCTCAGCATTATTTAATCAAGGATGGTAATCTCAACATTATTATGTCAAGGATGATAATCTCAGTGTTATTACCTCATGGACGATAATCTTAGTATTATTACCCCAAGGATGATAACCTCAGTATTATTACCTCAATGATGGTAATCTCTGTATTATTACCCCAAGAATGGTAATCTCAGTATTATTACCCCCATGGATGATAATCTTAGTATTATTACCCCAAGGATGATAATCTCTGCATTATTATCCCAAGGATGATAATCTCTGTATTATTACCTCAAGGAGAGTAATCTCAGCATTATTGTATCAAGGATAGTAATCTCAACATTATTACGTCAAGGATGATAATAATCTCAGTGTTATTACCTCAAGGATGGTAATCTCTCTATTATTACCCCAAGGATGATAATCTTAGTAGTATTACCTCAAGGATGATAATCTCAGTATTGTTACCTCAAGGATGGTAACCTCAGTATTATTACTTCAAGGACGATAATCTCAGTATTATTACCTCAAGGATGATAATCTCAGTATTAATTCCTCAAGGATGGTAATCTCTGTATTATTACCCCAAGGATGATAAATTTAGTAATATTACCTCAAGGATGGTAATCTCTGTATTGTTACCCCAAGGATGATAATCTCTGCATTATTACCTCAAGGATAGTAATCTCAGCATAATTACATCAAGGATGGTAATCTCAGCATTATTACCCCAAGGATGGTAATCTCAACATTATTACGTCAATGATGATAATATCAGTGCTATTACCTCAAGGATGATAAACTCAGTATCATTACCTCAAGGATGGTAATCTCTGTATTATTAACCGAAGGATGACAATCTTAGTATTATTACCTCAAGGATGATAATCTCAGTATTGTTACCCCAAGGATGGTAACTTCAGTATTATTACTTCAAGGACGATAATCTAAGTATTATTACCTCAAGGATGATAATCTCAGTATTATTACCTCAAGGATGGTAATCTCTGTATTATTACCCCAAGGATGATAATTTTATTAATATTACCTCAAGGATGGTAATCTCTATATTATTACCCCAAGGATGATAATCTCTGCATTATTACCTCAAGGATAGTAATCTCAGCATTATTTAATCAAGGATAGTAATCTCAACATTATTACGTCAAGGATGATAATTTCAGTGTTATTACCTCAAGGACGATAATCTTAGTATTATTACCCCAAGGATGATAACCTCAGTATTATTACCTCAATGATGGTAATCTCTGTATTATTACCTCAAGAATGGTAATATCAGTATTATTACCCCATGGATGATAATCTTAGTATTATTACCTCAAGGATGATAATCTCTGCATTATTACCCCAAGGATGATAATCTTAGTATTATTACCTCAAGGATGATAATTTCAGTACTGTTACCTCAAGGATGGTAACCTCAGTATTATTACTTCAAGGACGATAATCTCAGTATTATTACCTCAAGGATGATAATCTCAGTATTATTACCTCAAGGATGGTAATCTCTGTATTATTACCCGAAGGATGATAATTTCAGTAATATTACCTCAAGGATGGTAATCTCTGTATTGTTACCACAAGGATGATAATCTCTACATTATTACCTCAAGGATAGTAATCTCAGCATTATTTAATCAAGGATGGTAATCTCAACATTATTATGTCAAGGATGATAATCTCAGTGTTATTACCTCATGGACGATAATCTTAGTATTATTACCCCAAGGATGATAACCTCAATATTATTACCTCAATGATGGTAATCTCTGTATTATTACCCCAAGAATGGTAATCTCAGTATTATTACCCCCATGGATGATAATCTTAGTATTATTACCCCAAGGATGATAATCTCTGCATTATTATCCCAAGGATGATAATCTCTGTATTATTACCTCAAGGAGAGTAATCTCAGCATTATTGTATCAAGGATAGTAATCTCAACATTATTACGTCAAGGATGATAATCTCAGTGTTATTACCTCAAGGATACTAATCACAGTATTATTACCTCAAGGATGATAGTCTCAGTATTATTACCTCAAGGATGTTAATCTCTGTATTAGTACCCCAAAGATGATAACCTTAATACTATTATCTCAAGGATGGTAATTTCAGCATTATTACCCCAAGGATGGTAATCTCAACATTATTACGTCAAGGATGATAATCTCAGTATTATTACCTCAAGGATGGTAATCTCAGCATAATTACATTAAGGATGGTAATCTCAGCATTATTACCCCAAGGATGGTAATCTCAACATTATTACGTCAATGATGATAATATCAGTGCTATTACCTCAAGGATGATAATCTCAGTATTATTACCTCAAGGATGGTAATCTCTGTATTATTAACCCAAGGATGATAATCTTAGTATTATTACCTCAAGGATGGTAATCTCTCTATTATTATCCCAAGGATGATAATCTTAGTATTATTACCTCAAGGATGATAATCTTAGTATTGTTACCTCAATGATGGTAACCTCAGTATTATTACTTCAAGGACGATAATCTCAGTATTATTACCTCAAGGATGATAATCTCAGTATTATTACCTCAAGGATGGTAATCTCTGTATTATTACCCCAAGGATGATAAATTTAGTAATATTACCTCAAGGATGGTACTCTCTGTATTGTTACCCCAAGGATGATAATCTCTGCATTATTACCTCAAGGATAGTAATCTCAGCATTATTTCATCAAGGATGGTAATCTCAACATTATTACGTCAAGGATGATAATCTCAGTGTTATTACGTCATGGACGATAATCTTAGTATTATTACCCCAAGGATGATAACCTCAGTATTATTACCTCAATGATGGTAATCTCTGTATTATTACCCCAAGAATGGTAATCTCAGTATTATTACCCCATGGATGATAATCTTAGTATTATTACCCCAAGGATGATAAACTCTGCATTATTAGCCCAAGGATGATAATCTCTGTATTATTACCTCAAGGATAGTAATCTCAGCATTATTACATCAAGGATGGTAATATCAACATTGTTACGTCAAGGATGTTAATCTTAGTGTTATTATCTCAAGGATGATAATCTCAGTATTATTACCTCAAGGATGATATTCTCAGTGTTATTACCTCAAGGATGATATTCTCAGTGTTATTACCTCAAGGATGGTAATCTCTGTATTATTACCCCAAGTATGATAATTTTAGTAATGTAACCTCAAGGATGTTAATCTCTGTATTGTTACCCCAAGGATGATAATCTCTACATTATTACCTCAAGGATAGTAATCTCAGCATTATTTAATCAAGGATGGTAATCTCAACATTATTATGTCAAGGATGATAATCTCAGTGTTATTACCTCATGGACGATAATCTTAGTATTATTACCCCAAGGATGATAACCTCAGTATTATTACCTCAATGATGGTAATCTCTGTATTATTACCCCAAGAATGGTAATCTCAGTATTATTACCCCCATGGATGATAATCTTAGTATTATTACCCCAAGGATGATAATCTCTGCATTATTATCCCAAGGATGATAATCTCTGTATTATTACCTCAAGGAGAGTAATCTCAGCATTATTGTATCAAGGATAGTAATCTCAACATTATTACGTCAAGGATGATAATAATCTCAGTGTTATTACCTCAAGGATGGTAATCTCTCTATTATTACCCCAAGGATGATAATCTTAGTAGTATTACCTCAAGGATGATAATCTCAGTATTGTTACCTCAAGGATGGTAACCTCAGTATTATTACTTCAAGGACGATAATCTCAGTATTATTACCTCAAGGATGATAATCTCAGTATTAATTCCTCAAGGATGGTAATCTCTGTATTATTACCCCAAGGATGATAAATTTAGTAATATTACCTCAAGGATGGTAATCTCTGTATTGTTACCCCAAGGATGATAATCTCTGCATTATTACCTCAAGGATAGTAATCTCAGCATAATTACATCAAGGATGGTAATCTCAGCATTATTACCCCAAGGATGGTAATCTCAACATTATTACGTCAATGATGATAATATCAGTGCTATTACCTCAAGGATGATAAACTCAGTATCATTACCTCAAGGATGGTAATCTCTGTATTATTAACCGAAGGATGACAATCTTAGTATTATTACCTCAAGGATGATAATCTCAGTATTGTTACCCCAAGGATGGTAACTTCAGTATTATTACTTCAAGGACGATAATCTAAGTATTATTACCTCAAGGATGATAATCTCAGTATTATTACCTCAAGGATGGTAATCTCTGTATTATTACCCCAAGGATGATAATTTTATTAATATTACCTCAAGGATGGTAATCTCTATATTATTACCCCAAGGATGATAATCTCTGCATTATTACCTCAAGGATAGTAATCTCAGCATTATTTAATCAAGGATAGTAATCTCAACATTATTACGTCAAGGATGATAATTTCAGTGTTATTACCTCAAGGACGATAATCTTAGTATTATTACCCCAAGGATGATAACCTCAGTATTATTACCTCAATGATGGTAATCTCTGTATTATTACCTCAAGAATGGTAATATCAGTATTATTACCCCATGGATGATAATCTTAGTATTATTACCTCAAGGATGATAATCTCTGCATTATTACCCCAAGGATGATAATCTTAGTATTATTACCTCAAGGATGATAATTTCAGTACTGTTACCTCAAGGATGGTAACCTCAGTATTATTACTTCAAGGACGATAATCTCAGTATTATTACCTCAAGGATGATAATCTCAGTATTATTACCTCAAGGATGGTAATCTCTGTATTATTACCCGAAGGATGATAATTTCAGTAATATTACCTCAAGGATGGTAATCTCTGTATTGTTACCACAAGGATGATAATCTCTACATTATTACCTCAAGGATAGTAATCTCAGCATTATTTAATCAAGGATGGTAATCTCAACATTATTATGTCAAGGATGATAATCTCAGTGTTATTACCTCATGGACGATAATCTTAGTATTATTACCCCAAGGATGATAACCTCAATATTATTACCTCAATGATGGTAATCTCTGTATTATTACCCCAAGAATGGTAATCTCAGTATTATTACCCCCATGGATGATAATCTTAGTATTATTACCCCAAGGATGATAATCTCTGCATTATTATCCCAAGGATGATAATCTCTGTATTATTACCTCAAGGAGAGGAATCTCAGCATTATTGTATCAAGGATAGTAATCTCAACATTATTACGTCAAGGATGATAATCTCAGTGTTATTACCTCAAGGATACTAATCACAGTATTATTACCTCAAGGATGATAGTCTCAGTATTATTACCTCAAGGATGTTAATCTCTGTATTAGTACCCCAAAGATGATAACCTTAATACTATTATCTCAAGGATGGTAATTTCAGCATTATTACCCCAAGGATGGTAATCTCAACATTATTACGTCAAGGATGATAATCTCAGTATTATTACCTCAAGGATGGTAATCTCAGCATAATTACATTAAGGATGGTAATCTCAGCATTATTACCCCAAGGATGGTAATCTCAACATTATTACGTCAATGATGATAATATCAGTGCTATTACCTCAAGGATGATAATCTCAGTATTATTACCTCAAGGATGGTAATCTCTGTATTATTAACCCAAGGATGATAATCTTAGTATTATTACCTCAAGGATGGTAATCTCTCTATTATTATCCCAAGGATGATAATCTTAGTATTATTACCTCAAGGATGATAATCTTAGTATTGTTACCTCAATGATGGTAACCTCAGTATTATTACTTCAAGGACGATAATCTCAGTATTATTACCTCAAGGATGATAATCTCAGTATTATTACCTAAAGGATGGTAATCTCTGTATTATTACCCCAAGGATGATAAATTTAGTAATATTACCTCAAGGATGGTACTCTCTGTATTGTTACCCCAAGGATGATAATCTCTGCATTATTACCTCAAGGATAGTAATCTCAGCATTATTTCATCAAGGATGGTAATCTCAACATTATTACGTCAAGGATGATAATCTCAGTGTTATTACGTCATGGACGATAATCTTAGTATTATTACCCCAAGGATGATAACCTCAGTATTATTACCTCAATGATGGTAATCTCTGTATTATTACCCCAAGAATGGTAATCTCAGTATTATTACCCCATGGATGATAATCTTAGTATTATTACCCCAAGGATGATAAACTCTGCATTATTAGCCCAAGGATGATAATCTCTGTATTATTACCTCAAGGATAGTAATCTCAGCATTATTACATCAAGGATGGTAATATCAACATTGTTACGTCAAGGATGTTAATCTTAGTGTTATTATCTCAAGGATGATAATCTCAGTATTATTACCTCAAGGATGATATTCTCAGTGTTATTACCTCAAGGATGATATTCTCAGTGTTATTACCTCAAGGATGATAATCTCAGTATTATTACCCCAAGGATGATAATCTCAGTATTATTAACTCAAGGATTGTAATCTCTGTATGATTACCCCAAGGATGGTAATCTCTGTTTTACTCCAAGGATGATAATCTTAGTATTATTACCTCAAGGATGGTAATCTCGGTATTACCTACGGATGATAATCTCTGTATTATTACCTCAAGGATAGTAATCTCAGCATTATTTCAACAACGAAGGTAATCACAACATTATTACGTCAAGGATGATCATCTCAGTGTGATTACCTCAAGGATGATAATCTCAGTATTATTACCTCAAGGATGATAGTCTCAGTATTATTACCGCAAGGACGATAATCTTAGTATTATTACCCCAAGGACGATAATCTCAGTATTATTACCTCAAGGATGGTAATCACTGTATTATTACATCAAGGATGATAGACTCAATATTATTTCCTCAAGGACGATAATCTCAGTATTATTACCCGAAGGATGATAATCTCAGTATTATTACCCCAAGGATGATAATCTCAGTGTTATTACCTCAAGGATGTTAATCTCTGTATTATTACCCCAAAGATGATAATCTTAATACTATTATCTCAAGGATGGTAATTTCAGCATTATTACCTCAAGGATGGTAATCTCAACATTATTACGTCAAGGACGATAACCTCAGTATTATTACCTCAAGGACGATAATCTCAGTATTATTACTTCAACGATGGTAATCTCAATATTATTGCCCCAAAGATGATAATCTTAGTATTATTACCTCAAGGATGGTAATCTCAGCATAATTACATCAAGGATGGTAATATCAACATTATTACGTCAAGGATGTTAATCTTAGTGTTATTATCTCAAGGATGAAAATCTCAGTATTATTACCTCAAGGATGATATTCTCAGTGTTATTACCTCAAGGATGATATTCTCAGTGTTATTACCTCAAGGATGATAATCTCAGTATTATTACCCCAAGGATGATAATCTCAGTATTATTACCCCATGGATGATAATCTTAGTATTATTACCTCAAGGATGATAATCTCTGCATTATTACCCCAAGGATGATAATCTTAGTATTATTACCTCAAGGATGATAATCTCAGTATTGTTACCTCAAGAATGGTAACCTCAGTATTATTACTTCAAGGATGATAATCTCAGTGTTATTACCTCAAGGATGGTAATCTTAATATTATTACCTCAAGGATGGTAAACTCTGTATATTACCCCAAGGATGATAATCTTAGTATTATTACCTCAAGGATGGTAATCTCTGTATTATTAACCCAAGGATGATAAACTTAGTATTATTACCTCAAGGATGGTAATCTCTCTATCATTATCCCAAGGATGATAATCTTAGTATTATTACCTCAAGGATGATAATCTCTGCATTATTACCCCAAGGATGATAATCTCTGTATTATTACCTCAAGGATGGTAATCTCTGTATTATTACCTCAAGAATGGTAATCTCAGTATTATTACCCCATGGATGATAATCTTAGTATTATTACCTCAAGGATGATAATCTCTACATTATTACCCCAAGGATGATAATCTTAGTATTATTACCTCAAGGATGATAATCTCAGTATTGTTACCTCAAGGATGGTAACCTCAGTATTATAACCTCAAGGATGGTAACCTCAGTATTATTACTTCAAGGATGATAATCTCAGTATTATTACCTCAAGGATGATAATCTCTGCATTATTACCCCAAGGATGATAATCTCTGTATTATTACCTCAAGGATACTGATCTCAGCGCTATTACATGAAGGATAGTAATCTCAAAATTATTACGTCAAAGATGATAATCTCTGTGTTATTACCTCCAGTCTGCTAATCTCAGTATTATTGCCTCAAGGATGATAGTGTCAGTATTATTACTCCAAGGATGATAATCTCAGTATTATTTCCTCAAGGATAGTAATCTCTGTATTATTACCCAAGGATGATAATCTTAGTATTATTACCTCAAGGATGGTAATCTCTGTATTATTACCCCAAAGATGATAATCTTTGTATTATTACCTCAAGGATGGTAATCTCAGCATAATTACATCAAGGATGGTAATCTCAGCATTATTACCCCAAGGATGGTAATCTCAACATTATTACGTCAATGGTGATAATATCAGTGCTATTACCTCAAGGATGATAAACTCAGTATCATTAACTCAAAGATGGTATTCTCTGTATTATTAACCCAAGGATGATAATCTTAGTATTATTACCTCAAGGATGGTAATCTCTCTATTATTACCCCTAGGATGATAATCTTAGTATTATTACCTCAAGGATGATAATCTCAGTATTGTTACCCCAAGGATGATAATATCAGCATTATTACCTCAAGGATGGTAATCTCTGTATTATTACCCCAAGGATGATAATTTTATAAATATTACCTCAAGGATGGTAATCTCTATATTATTACCCCAAGGATGATAATCTCTGCATTATTACCTCAAGGATAGTAATCTCAGCATTATTTAATCAAGGATGGTAATCTCAGTATTGTTACCCCAAGGATGGTAACTTCAGTGTTATTACCTCAAGGACGATAATCTTAGTATTATTACCCCAAGGATGATAACCTCAGTATTATTACCTCAATGATGGTAATCTCTGTATTATTACCTCAAGAATGATAATATCAGTATTATTACCCCATGGATGATAATCTTAGTATTATTACCTCAAGGATGATAATTTCAGTACTGTTACCTCAAGGATGGTAACCTCAGTATTATTGCTTCAAGGACGATAATCTCAGTATTATTACCTCAAGGATGATAATCTCAGTATTATTACCTCAAGGATGGTAATCTCTGTATTATTACCCCAAGGATGATAATTTTAGTAATATAACCTCAAGGATGTTAATCTCTGTATTGTTACCCCAAGGATGATAATCTCTACATTATTACCTCAAGGATAGTAATCTCAGCATTATTTAATCAAGGATGGTAATCTCAACATTATTATGTCAAGGATGATAATCTCAGTGTTATTACCTCATGGATGATAATCTTAGTATTATTACCCCAAGGATGATAACCTCAATATTATTACCTCAATGATGGTAATCTCTGTATTATTACCCCAAGAATGGTAATCTCAGTATTATTACCCCCATGGATGATAATCTTAGTATTATTACCCCAAGGATGATAATCTCTGCATTATTATCCCAAGGATGATAATCTCCGTATTATTACCTCAAGGAGAGTAATCTCAGCATTATTGTATCAAGGATAGTAATCTCAACATTATTACGTCAAGGATGATAATCTCAGTGTTATTACCTCAAGGATACTAATCACAGTATTATTACCTCAAGGATGATAGTCTCAGTATTATTACCTCAAGGATGTTAATCTCTGTATTAGTACCCCAAAGATGATAACCTTAATACTATTATCTCAAGGATGGTAATTTCAGCATTATTACCCCAAGGATGGTAATCTCAACATTATTACGTCAAGGACGATAATCTCAGTATTATTACTTCAACGATGGTAATCTCAATATTATTACCCCAAAGATGATAATCTTAGTATTATTACCTCAAGGATGGTAATCTCAGCATAATTACATTAAGGATGGTAATCTCAGCATTATTACCCCAAGGATGGTAATCTCAACATTATTACGTCAATGATGATAATATCACTGCTATTACCTCAAGGATGATAATCTCAGTATTATTACCTCAAGGATGGTAATCTCTGTATTATTAACCCAAGGATGATAATCTAAGTATTATTACCTCAAGGATGGTAATCTCTCTATTATTATCCCAAGGATGATAATCTTAGTATTATTACCTCAAGGATGATAATCTTAGTATTGTTACCTCAATGATGGTAACCTCAGTATTATTACTTCAAGGACGATAATCTCAGTATTATTACCGCAAGGATGATAATCTCAGTATTAATTCCTCAAGGATGGTAATCTCTGTATTATTACCCCAAGGATGATAAATTTAGTAATATTACCTCAAGGATGGTAATCTCTGTATTGTTACCCCAAGGATGATAATCTCTGCATTATTACCTCAAGGACAGTAATCTCAGCATTATTTCATCAAGGATGGTAATCTCAACATTATTACGTCAAGGATGATAATCTCAGTGTTATTACGTCATGGACGATAATCTTAGTATTATTACCCCAAGGATGATAACCTCAGTATTATTACCTCAATGATGGTAATCTCTGTATTATTACCCCAAGAATGGTAATCTCAGTATTATTACCCCATGGATGATAATCTTAGTATTATTACCCCAAGGATGATAATCTCTGCATTATTACCCCAAGGATGATAATCTCTGTGTTATTACCTCAAGGATAGTAATCTCAGCATTATTACATCAAGGATGGTAATATCAACATTGTTACGTCAAGGATGTTAATCTTAGTGTTATTATCTCAAGGATGATAATCTCAGTATTATTACCTCAAGGATGATATTCTCAGTGTTATTACCTCAAGGATGATATTCTCAGTGTTATTACCTCAAGGATGATAATATCAGTATTATTACCCCAAGGATGATAATCTCAGTATTATTAACTCAAGGATGGTAATCTCGGTATTACCCAAGGATGATAATCTCTGTATTATTACCTCAAGGATAGTAATCTCAGCATTATATCATCAAGGAAGGTAATCACAACATTATTACGTCAAGGATGATCATCTCAGTGTGATTACCTCAAGGATGATAATCTCAGTATTATTACCTCAAGGATGATAGTCTCAGTATTATTACCGCAAGGACGATAATCTTAGTATTATTACCCCAAGGACGATAATCTCAGTATTATTACCTCAAGGATGGTAATCACTGTATTATTACATCAAGGATGATAGACTCAATATCATTTCCTCAAGGACGATAATCTCAGTATTATTACCCGAAGGATGATAATCTCAGTATTATTACCCCAAGGATGATAATCTCAGTGTTATTACCTCAAGGATGTTAATCTCTGTATTATTACCCCAAAGATGATAATCTTAATACTATTATCTCAAGGATGGTAATTTCAGCATTATTACCTCAAGGATGGTAATCTCAACATTATTACGTCAAGGACGATAACCTCAGTATTATTACCTCAAGGACGATAATCTCAGTATTATTACTTCAACGATGGTAATCTCAATATTATTGCCCCAAAGATGATAATCTTAGTATTATTACCTCAAGGATCGTAATCTCAGCATAATTACATCAAGGATGGTAATATCAACATTATTATGTCAAGGTTGTTAATCTTAGTGTTATTATCTCAAGGATGATAATCTCAGTATTATTACCTCAAGGATGATATTCTCAGTGTTATTACCTCAAGGATGATATTCTCAGTGTTATTACCTCAAGGATGATAATCTCAGTATTATTACCCCAAGGATGATAATCTCAGTATTATTACCCCATGGATGATAATCTTAGTATTATTACCTCAAGGATGATAATCTCTGCATTATTACCCCAAGGATGATAATCTTAGTATTATTACCTCAAGGATGATAATCTCAGTATTGTTACCTCAAGGATGGGAACCTCAGTATTATTACTTCAAGGATGATAATCTCAGTGTTATTACCTCAAGGATGGTAATCTTAATATTATTACCTCAAGGATGGTAAACTCTGTATATTACCCCAAGGATGATAATCTTAGTATTATTACCTCAAGGATGGTAATCTCTGTATTATTAACCCAAGGATGATAAACTTAGTATTATTACCTCAAGGATGGTAATCTCTCTATCATTATCCCAAGGATGATAATCTTAGTATTATTACCTCAAGGATGATAATCTCTGCATTATTACCCCAAGGATGATAATCTCTGTATTACTACCTCAAGGATGGAAATCTCTGTATTATTACCTCAAGAATGGTAATCTCAGTATTATTACCCCATGGATGATAATCTTAGTATTATTACCTCAAGGATGATAATCTCTGCATTATTACCCCAAGGATGATAATCTTAGTATTATTACCTCAAGGATGATAATCTCAGTATTGTTACCTCAAGGATGGTAACCTCAGTATTATTACCTCAAGGATGGTAACCTCAGTATTATTACTTCAAGGATGATAATTTCAGTATTATTACCTCAAGGATGATAATCTCTGCATTATTACCCCAAGGATGATAATCTCTGTATTATTACCTCAAGGATACTGATCTCAGCGCTATTACATCAAGGATAGTAATCTCAAAATTATTACGTCAAAGATGATAATCTCAGTGTTATTACCTCCAGTCTGCTAATCTCAGTATTATTACCTCAAGGATGATAGTCTCAGTATTATTACTCCAAGGATGATAATCTCAGTATTATTTCCTCAAGGAGAGTAATCTCTGTATTATTACCCCAAGGATGATAATCTTAGTATTATTACCTCAAGGATGGTAATCTCTGTATTATTACCCCAAAGATGATAATCTTTGTATTATTACCTCAAGGATGGTAATCTCAGCATAATTACATCAAGGATGGTAATCTCAGCATTATTACCCCAAGGATGGTAATCTCAACATTATTACGTCAATGGTGATAATATCAGTGCTATTACCTCAAGGATGATAAACTCAGTATCATTAACTCAAGGATGGTAATCTCTGTATTATTAACCCAAGGATGATAAACTTAGTATTATTACCTCAAGGATGGTAATCTCTCTATCATTATCCCAAGGATGATAATCTTAGTATTATTACCTCAAGGATGATAATCTCTACATTATTACCCCAAGGATGATAATCTTAGTATTATTACCTCAAGGATGATAATCTCTACATTATTACCCCAAGGATGATAATCTTAGTATTATTACCTCAAGGATGATAATCTCAGTATTGTTACCTCAAGGATGGTAACCTCAGTATTATTACCTCAAGGAAGGTAACCTCAGTATTATTACTTCAAGGATGATAATCTCAGTATTATTACCTCAGGAATGATAATCTCTGTATTATTACCCCAAGGATGATAATCTCTGTATTATTACCTCAAGGATACTGATCTCAGCGCTATTACATCAAGGATAGTAATCTCAAAATTATTACGTCAAAGATGATAATCTCAGTGTTATTACCTCCAGTCTGCTAATCTCAGTATTATTACCTCAAGGATGATAGTCTCAGTATTATTACTCCAAGGATGATAATCTCAGTATTATTTCCTCAAGGATAGTAATCTCTGTATTATTACCCCAAGGATGATAATCTTAGTATTATTACCTCAAGGATGGTAATCTCTGTATTATTACCCCAAAGATGATAATCTTTGTATTATTACCTCAAGGATGGTAATCTCAGCATAATTACATCAAGGATGGTAATCTCAGCATTATTACCCCAAGGATGGTAATCTCAACATTATTACGTCAATGGTGATAATATCAGTGCTATTACCTCAAGCATGATTAACTCAGTATCATTAACTCAAGGATGGTATTCTCTGTATTATTAACCCAAGGATGATAATCTTAGTATTATTACCTCAAGGATGGTAATCTCTCTATTATTACCCCAAGGATGATAATCTTAGTATTATTACCTCAAGGATGATAATCTCAGTATTGTTACCCCAAGGATGGTAACTTCAGTATTATTACTTCAAGGACGATAATCTAAGTATTATTACCTCAAGGATGATAATCTCAGTATTATTACCTCAAGGATGGTAATCTCTGTATTATTACCCCAAGGATGATAATTTTATTAATATTACCTCAAGGATGGTAATCTCTGCATTATTACCTCAAGGATAGTAATCTCAGCATTATTTAATCAAGGATGGTAATCTCAGTATTGTTACCCCAAGGATGGTAACTTCAGTGTTATTACCTCAAGGACGATAATCTTAGTATTATTACCCCAAGGATGATAACCTCAGTATTATTACCTCAATGATGGTAATCTCTGTATTATTACCTCAAGAATGGTAATCTCAGTATTATTACCCCATGGATGATAATCTTAGTATTATTACCTCAAGGATGATAATCTCTGCATTATTACCCCAAGGATGATAATCTTAGTATTATTACCTCAAGGATGATAATTTCAGTACTGTTACCTCAAGGATGGTAACCTCAGTATTATTACTTCAAGGACGATAATCTCAGTATTATTACCTCAAGCATGATAATCTCAGTATTATTACCTCAAGGATGGCAATCTCTGTATTATTACCCCAAGGATGATAATTTTAGTAATATAACCTCAAGGATGTTAATCTCTGTATTGTTACCCCAAGGATGATAATCTCTACATTATTACCTCAAGGATAGTAATCTCAGCATTATTTAATCAAGGATGGTAATCTCAACATTATTATGTCAAGGATGATAATCTCAGTGTTATTACCTCATGGGCGATAATCTTAGTATTATTACCCCAAGGATGATAACCTCAGTATTATTACCTCAATGATGGTAATCTCTGTATTATTACCCCAAGAATGGTAATCTCAGTATTATTACCCCCATGGATGATAATCTTAGTATTATTACCCCAAGGATGATAATCTCTGCATTATTATCCCAAGGATGATAATCTCTGTATTATCACCTCAAGGAGAGTAATCTCAGCATTATTGTATCAAGGATAGTAATCTCAACATTATTACGTCAAGGATGATAATCTCAGTGTTATTACCTCAAGGATGGTAATCTCTCTATTATTACCCCAAGGATGATAATCTTAGTATTATTACCTCAAGGATGATAATCTCAGTATTGTTACCTCAAGGATGGTAACCTCAGTATTATTACTTCAAGGACGATAATCTCAGTATTATTACCTCAAGGATGATAATCTCAGTATTAATTCCTTAAGGATGGTAATCTCTGTATTATTACCCCAAGGATGATAAATTTAGTAATATTACCTCAAGGATGGTAATCTCTGTATTGTTACCCCAAGGATGATAATCTCTGCATTATTACCTCAAGGATAGTAATCTCAGCATAATTACATCAAGGATGGTAATCTCAGCATTATTACCCCAAGGATGGTAATCACAACATTATTACGTCAATGATGATAATATCAGTGCTATTACCTCAAGGATGATAAACTCAGTATCATTACCTCAAGGATGGTAATCTCGGTATTATTAACCCAAGGATGATAATCTTAGTATTATTACCTCAAGGATGGTAATCTCTCTAATATTACCCCAAGGATGATAATCTTAGTATTATTACCTCAAGATGATAATCTCAGTATTGTTACCCCAAGGATGGTAACTTCAGTATTATTACTTCAAGGACGATAATCTAAGTATTATTACCCCAAGGATGATAATCTCTGCATTATTACCTCAAGGATAGTAATCTCAGCATTATTTAATCAAGGATGGTAATCTCAACATTATTACGTCAAGGATGATAATATCAGTGTTATTACCTCAAGGATGATAATCTTAGTATTATTACCCCAAGGATGATAACCTCAGTATTATTACCTCAAGGATGGTAATCACTGTATTATTAACCCAAGGATGATAATCTTAGTATTATTACCTCAAGGATGGTAATCTCTCTATTATTACCCCAAGGATGATAATCTTAGTATTATTACCTCAAGGATGATAATCTCAGTATTGTTACCCCAAGGATGGTAACTTCAGTATTATTACTTCAAGGACGATAATCTAAGTATTATTACCACAAGGATGGTAATCTCTGTATTATTACCCCAAAGATGATAATCTTTGTATTATTACCTCAAGGATGGTAATCTCAGCATAATTACATCAAGTATGGTAATCTCAGCATTATTACCCCAAGGATGGTAATCTCAACATTATTACGTCAATGGTGATAATATCAGTGCTATTACCTCAAGGATGATTAACTCAGTATCATTAACTCAAGGATGGTATTCTCTGTATTATTAACCCAAGGATGATAATCTTAGTATTATTACCTCAAGGATGGTAATCTCTCTATTATTACCCCAAGGATGATAATCTTAGTATTATTACCTCAAGGATGATAATCTCAGTATTGTTACCCCAAGGATGGTAACTTCAGTATTATTACTTCAAGGACGATAATCTAAGTATTATTACCCCAAGGATGATAATCTCTGCATTATTACCTCAAGGATAGTAATCTCAGCATTATTTAATCAAGGATGGTAATCTCAACATTATTACGTCAAGGATGATAATATCAGTGTTATTACCTCAAGGATGATAATCTTAGTATTATTACCCCAAGGATGATAACCTCAGTATTATTACCTCAAGGATGGTAATCACTGTATTATTAACCCAAGGATGAAAATCTTAGTATTATTACCTCAAGGATGGTAATCTCTCTATTATTACCCCAAGGATGATAATCTTAGTATTATTACCTCAAGGATGATAATCTCAGTATTGTTACCCCAAGGATGGTAACTTCAGTATTATTACTTCAAGGACGATAATCTAAGTATTATTACCACAAGGATGGTAATCTCTATTATTACCCCAAAGATGATAATCTTTGTATTATTACCTCAAGGATGGTAATCTCAGCATAATTACATCAAGGATGGTAATCTCAGCATTATTACCCCAAGGATGGTAATCTCAACATTATTACGTCAATGGTGATAATATCAGTGCTATTACCTCAAGGATGATTAACTCAGTATCATTAACTCAAGGATGGTATTCTCTGTATTATTAACCCAAGGATGATAATCTTAGTATTATTACCTCAAGGATGGTAATCTCTCTATTATTACCCCAAGGATGATAATCTTAGTATTATTACCTCAAGGATGATAATCTCAGTATTGTTACCCCAAGGATGGTAACTTCAGTATTATTACTTCAAGGACGATAATCTAAGTATTATTACCTCAAGGATGATAATCTCAGTATTATTACCTCAAGGATGGTAATCTCTGTATTATTACCCCAAGGATGATAATTTTATTAATATTACCTCAAGGATGGTAATCTCTATATTATTAGCCCAAGGATGATAATCTCTGCATTATTACCTCAAGGATAGTAATCTCAGCATTATTTAATCAAGGATGGTAATCTCAGTATTGTTACCCCAAGGATGGTAACTTCAGTGTTATTACCTCAAGGACGATAATCTTAGTATTATTACCCCAAGGATGATAACCTCAGTATTATTACCTCAATGATGGTAATCTCTGTATTATTACCTCAAGAATGGTAATCTCAGTATTATTACCCCATGGATGATAATCTTAGTATTATTACCTCAAGGATGATAACCTCTGCATTATTACCCCAAGGATGTTAATCTTAGTATTATTACCTCAAGGATGGTAATCTCAGTATTGTTACCTCAAGGATGGTAACCTCAGTATTATTACTTCAAGGATGATAATCTCAGTGTTATTACCTCAAGGATGGTAATCTTAATATTATTACCTCAAGGATGGTAAACTCTGTATATTACCCCAAGGATGATAATCTTAGTATTATTACCTCAAGGATGGTAATCTCTGTATTATTAACCCAAGGATGATAAACTTAGTATTATTACCTCAAGGATGGTAATCTCTCTATCATTATCCCAAGGATGATAATCTTAGTATTATTACCTCAAGGATGATAATCTCTGCATTATTACCCCAAGGATGATAATCTCTGTATTATTACCTCAAGGATGGTAATCTCTGTATTATTACCTCAAGAATGGTAATCTCAGTATTATTACCCCATGGATGATAATCTTAGTATTATTACCTCAAGGATGATAATCTCTGCATTATTACCCCAAGGATGATAATCTTAGTATTATTACCTCAAGGATGATAATCTCAGTATTGTTACCTCAAGGATGGTAACCTCAGTATTATTACCTCAAGGATGGTAACCTCAGTATTATTACTTCAAGGATGATAATTTCAGTATTATTACCTCAAGGATGATAATCTCTGCATTATTACCCCAAGGATGATAATCTCTGTATTATTACCTCAAGGATACTGATCTCAGCGCTATTACATCAAGGATAGTAATCTCAAAATTATTACGTCAAAGATGATAATCTCAGTGTTATTACCTCCAGTCTGCTAATCTCAGTATTATTACCTCAAGGATGATAGTCTCAGTATTATTACTCCAAGGATGATAATCTCAGTATTATTTCCTCAAGGATAGTAATCTCTGTATTATTACCCAAGGATGATAATCTTAGTATTATTACCTCAAGGATGGTAATCTCTGTATTATTACCCCAAAGATGATAATCTTTGTATTATTACCTCAAGGATGGTAATCTCAGCATAATTACATCAAGGATGGTAATCTCAGCATTATTACCCCAAGGATGGTAATCTCAACATTATTACGTCAATGGTGATAATATCAGTGCTATTACCTCAAGGATGATAAACTCAGTATCATTAACTCAAGGATGGTAATCTCTGTATTATTAACCCAAGGATGATAAACTTAGTATTATTACCTCAAGGATGGTAATCTCTCTATCATTATCCCAAGGATGATAATCTTAGTATTATTACCTCAAGGATGATAATCTCTGCATTATTACCCCAAGGATGATAATCTCTGTATTATTACCTCAAGGATGGTAATCTCTGTATTAGTACCTCAAGAATGGTAATCTCAGTATTATTACCCCATGGATGATAATCTTAGTATTATTACCTCAAGGATGATAATCTCTGCATTATTACCCCAAGGATGATAATCTTAGTATTATTACCTCAAGGATGATAATCTCAGTATTGTTACCTCAAGGATGGTAACCTCAGTATTATTACCTCAAGGATGATAATCTTAGTATTATTACCTCAAGGATGATAATCTCAGTATTGTTACCCCAAGGATGGTAACTTCAGTATTATTACTTCAAGGACGATAATCTAAGTATTATTACCACAAGGATGGTAATCTCTATTATTACCCCAAAGATGATAATCTTTGTATTATTACCTCAAGGATGGTAATCTCAGCATAATTACATCAAGGATGGTAATCTCAGCATTATTACCCCAAGGATGGTAATCTCAACATTATTACGTCAATGGTGATAATATCAGTGCTATTACCTCAAGGATGATTAACTCAGTATCATTAACTCAAGGATGGTATTCTCTGTATTATTAACCCAAGGATGATAATCTTAGTATTATTACCTCAAGGATGGTAATCTCTCTATTATTACCCCAAGGATGATAATCTTAGTATTATTACCTCAAGGATGATAATCTCAGTATTGTTACCCCAAGGATGGTAACTTCAGTATTATTACTTCAAGGACGATAATCTAAGTATTATTACCTCAAGGATGATAATCTCAGTATTATTACCTCAAGGATGGTAATCTCTGTATTATTACCCCAAGGATGATAATTTTATTAATATTACCTCAAGGATGGTAATCTCTATATTATTAGCCCAAGGATGATAATCTCTGCATTATTACCTCAAGGATAGTAATCTCAGCATTATTTAATCAAGGATGGTAATCTCAGTATTGTTACCCCAAGGATGGTAACTTCAGTGTTATTACCTCAAGGACGATAAACTTAGTATTATTACCCCAAGGATGATAACCTCAGTATTATTACCTCAATGATGGTAATCTCTGTATTATTACCTCAAGAATGGTAATCTCAGTATTATTACCCCATGGATGATAATCTTAGTATTATTACCTCAAGGATGATAACCTCTGCATTATTACCCCAAGGATGTTAATCTTAGTATTATTACCTCAAGGATGGTAATCTCAGTATTGTTACCTCAAGGATGGTAACCTCAGTATTATTACTTCAAGGATGATAATCTCAGTGTTATTACCTCAAGGATGGTAATCTTAATATTATTACCTCAAGGATGGTAAACTCTGTATATTACCCCAAGGATGATAATCTTAGTATTATTACCTCAAGGATGGTAATCTCTGTATTATTAACCCAAGGATGATAAACTTAGTATTATTACCTCAAGGATGGTAATCTCTCTATCATTATCCCAAGGATGATAATCTTAGTATTATTACCTCAAGGATGATAATCTCTGCATTATTACCCCAAGGATGATAATCTCTGTATTATTACCTCAAGGATGGTAATCTCTGTATTATTACCTCAAGAATGGTAATCTCAGTATTATTACCCCATGGATGATAATCTTAGTATTATTACCTCAAGGATGATAATCTCTGCATTATTACCCCAAGGATGATAATCTTAGTATTATTACCTCAAGGATGATAATCTCAGTATTGTTACCTCAAGGATGGTAACCTCAGTATTATTACCTCAAGGATGGTAACCTCAGTATTATTACTTCAAGGATGATAATTTCAGTATTATTACCTCAAGGATGATAGTCTCAGTATTATTACTCCAAGGATGATAATCTCAGTATTATTTCCTCAAGGATAGTAATCTCTGTATTATTACCCAAGGATGATAATCTTAGTATTATTACCTCAAGGATGGTAATCTCTGTATTATTACCCCAAAGATGATAATCTTTGTATTATTACCTCAAGGATGGTAATCTCAGCATAATTACATCAAGGATGGTAATCTCAGCATTATTACCCCAAGGATGGTAATCTCAACATTATTACGTCAATGGTGATAATATCAGTGCTATTACCTCAAGGATGATAAACTCAGTATCATTAACTCAAGGATGGTAATCTCTGTATTATTAACCCAAGGATGATAAACTTAGTATTATTACCTCAAGGATGGTAATCTCTCTATCATTATCCCAAGGATGATAATCTTAGTATTATTACCTCAAGGATGATAATCTCTGCATTATTACCCCAAGGATGATAATCTCTGTATTATTACCTCAAGGATGGTAATCTCTGTATTATTACCTCAAGAATGGTAATCTCAGTATTATTACCCCATGGATGATAATCTTAGTATTATTACCTCAAGGATGATAATCTCTGCATTATTACCCCAAGGATGATAATCTTAGTATTATTACCTCAAGGATGATAATCTCAGTATTGTTACCTCAAGGATGGTAACCTCAGTATTATTACCTCAAGGATGGTAACCTCAGTATTATTACTTCAAGGATGATAATTTCAGTATTATTACCTCAAGGATGATAGTCTCAGTATTATTACTCCAAGGATGATAATCTCAGTATTATTTCCTCAAGGATAGTAATCTCTGTATTATTACCCAAGGATGATAATCTTAGTATTATTACCTCAAGGATGGTAATCTCTGTATTATTACCCCAAAGATGATAATCTTTGTATTATTACCTCAAGGATGGTAATCTCAGCATAATTACATCAAGGATGGTAATCTCAGCATTATTACCCCAAGGATGGTAATCTCAACATTATTACGTCAATGGTGATAATATCAGTGCTATTACCTCAAGGATGATAAACTCAGTATCATTAACTCAAGGATGGTAATCTCTGTATTATTAACCCAAGGATGATAAACTTAGTATTATTACCTCAAGGATGGTAATCTCTCTATCATTATCCCAAGGATGATAATCTTAGTATTATTACCTCAAGGATGATAATCTCTGCATTATTACCCCAAGGATGATAATCTCTGTATTATTACCTCAAGGATGGTAATCTCTGTATTAGTACCTCAAGAATGGTAATCTCAGTATTATTACCCCATGGATGATAATCTTAGTATTATTACCTCAAGGATGATAATCTCTGCATTATTACCCCAAGGATGATAATCTTAGTATTATTACCTCAAGGATGATAATCTCAGTATTGTTACCTCAAGGATGGTAACCTCAGTATTATTACCTCAAGGATGGTAACCTCAGTATTATTACTTCAAGGATGATAATCTCAGTATTATTACCTCAAGGATGATAATCTCTGCATTATTACCCCAAGGATGATAATCTTAGTATTATTACCTCAAGGATGGTAATCTCTGTATTATTACCCCAAAGATGATAATCTTGGTGTTATTACCTCAAGGATGGTAATCTCAGCATAATTACATCAAGGATGGTAATCTCAGCATTATTACCCCAAGGATGGTAATCTCAACATTATTACGTCAATGGTGATAATATCAGTGCTATGACCTCAAGGATGATAAACTCAGTATCATTAACTCAAGGATGGTATTCTCTGTATTATTAACCCAAGGATGATAATCTTAGTATTATTACCTCAAGGATGGTAATCTCTCTATTATTACCCCAAGGATGATAATCTTAGTATTATTACCTCAAGGATGATACTCTCAGTATTGTTACCCCAAGGATGGTAACTTCAGTGTTATTACCTCAAGGACGATAATCTTAGTATTATTACCCCAAGGATGATAACCTCAGTATTATTACCTCAATGATGGTAATCTCTGTATTATTACCTCAAGAAAGGTAATCTCAGTATTATTACCCCATGGATGATAATCTTAGTATTATTACCTCAAGGATGATAATCTCTGCATTATTACCCCAAGGATGATAATCTTAGTATTATTACCTCAAGGATGATAATTTCAGTACTGTTACCTCAAGGATGGTAACCTCAGTATTATTACTTCAAGGACGATAATCTCAGTATTATTACCTCAAGGATGATAATCTCAGTATTATTACCTCAAGGATGGCAATCTCTGTATTATTACCCCAAGGATGATAATTTTAGTAATATAACCTCAAGGATGTTAATCTCTGTATTGTTACCCCAAGGATGATAATCTCTACATTATTACCTCAAGGATAGTAATCTCAGCATTATTTAATCAAGGATGGTAATCTCAACATTATTATGTCAAGGATGATAATCTCAGTGTTATTACCTCATGGGCGATAATCTTAGTATTATTACCCCAAGGATGATAACCTCGGTATTATTACCTCAATGATGGTAATCTCTGTATTATTACTCCAAGAATGGTAATCTCAGTATTATTACCCCCATGGATGATAATCTTAGTATTATTACCCCAAGGATGATAATCTCTGCATTATTATCCCAAGGATGATAATCTCTGTATTATCACCTCAAGGAGAGTAATCTCAGCATTATTGTATCAAGGATAGTAATCTCAACATTATTACGTCAAGGATGATAATCTCAGTGTTATTACCACAAGGATGGTAATCTCTCTATTATTACCCCAAGGATGATAATCTTAGTATTATTACCTCAAGGATGATAATCTCAGTATTGTTACCTCAAGGATGGTAACCTCAGTATTATTACTTCAAGGACTATAATCTCAGTATTATTACCTCAAGGATGATAATCTCAGTATTAATTCCTCAAGGATGGTAATCTCTGTATTATTACCCCAAGGATGATAAATTTAGTAATATTACCTCAAGGATGGTAATCTCTGTATTGTTACCCCAAGGATGATAATCTCTGCATTATTACCTCAAGGATAGTAATCTCAGCATAATTACATCAAGGATGGTAATCTCAGCATTATTACCCCAAGGATGGTAATCGCAACATTATTACGTCAATGATGATAATATCAGTGCTATTACCTCAAGGATGATAAACTCAGTATCATTACCTCAAGGATGGTAATCTCGGTATTATTAACCCAAGGATGATAATCTTAGTATTATTACCTCAAGGATGGTAATCTCTCTAATATTACCCCAAGGATGATAATCTTAGTATTATTACCTCAAGATGATAATCTCAGTATTGTTACCCCAAGGATGGTAACTTCAGTATTATTACTTCAAGGACGATAATCTAAGTATTATTACCTCAAGGATGATAATCTCAGTATTATTACCTCAAGGATGGTAATCTCTGTATTATTACCCCAAGGATGATAATTTTATTAATATTACCTCAAGGATGGTAATCTCTATATTATTACCCCAAGGATGATAATCTCTGCATTATTACCTCAAGGATAGTAATCTCAGCATTATTTAATCAAGGATGGTAATCTCAACATTATTACGTCAAGGATGATAATATCAGTGTTATTACCTCAAGGATGATAATCTTAGTATTATTACCCCAAGGATGATAACCTCAGTATTATTACCTCAAGGATGGTAATCACTGTATTATTAACCCAAGGATGATAATCTTAGTATTATTACCTCAAGGATGGTAATCTCTCTATTATTACCCCAAGGATGATAATCTTAGTATTATTACCTCAAGGATGATAATCTCAGTATTGTTACCCCAAGGATGGTAACTTCAGTATTATTACTTCAAGGACGATAATCTAAGTATTATTACCACAAGGATGGTAATCTCTATTATTACCCCAAAGATGATAATCTTTGTATTATTACCTCAAGGATGGTAATCTCAGCATAATTACATCAAGGATGGTAATCTCAGCATTATTACCCCAAGGATGGTAATCTCAACATTATTACGTCAATGGTGATAATATCAGTGCTATTACCTCAAGGATGATTAACTCAGTATCATTAACTCAAGGATGGTATTCTCTGTATTATTAACCCAAGGATGATAATCTTAGTATTATTACCTCAAGGATGGTAATCTCTCTATTATTACCCCAAGGATGATAATCTTAGTATTATTACCTCAAGGATGATAATCTCAGTATTGTTACCCCAAGGATGGTAACTTCAGTATTATTACTTCAAGGACGATAATCTAAGTATTATTACCTCAAGGATGATAATCTCAGTATTATTACCTCAAGGATGGTAATCTCTGTATTATTACTCCAAGGATGATAATTTTATTAATATTACCTCAAGGATGGTAATCTCTATATTATTAGCCCAAGGATGATAATCTCTGCATTATTACCTCAAGGATAGTAATCTCAGCATTATTTAATCAAGGATGGTAATCTCAGTATTGTTACCCCAAGGATGGTAACTTCAGTGTTATTACCTCAAGGACGATAATCTTAGTATTATTACCCCAAGGATGATAACCTCAGTATTATTACCTCAATGATGGTAATCTCTGTATTATTACCTCAAGAATGGTAATCTCAGTATTATTACCCCATGGATGATAATCTTAGTATTATTACCTCAAGGATGATAACCTCTGCATTATTACCCCAAGGATGTTAATCTTAGTATTATTACCTCAAGGATGGTAATCTCAGTATTGTTACCTCAAGGATGGTAACCTCAGTATTATTACTTCAAGGATGATAATCTCAGTGTTATTACCTCAAGGATGGTAATCTTAATATTATTACCTCAAGGATGGTAAACTCTGTATATTACCCCAAGGATGATAATCTTAGTATTATTACCTCAAGGATGGTAATCTCTGTATTATTAACCCAAGGATGATAAACTTAGTATTATTACCTCAAGGATGGTAATCTCTCTATCATTATCCCAAGGATGATAATCTTAGTATTATTACCTCAAGGATGATAATCTCTGCATTATTACCCCAAGGATGATAATCTCTGTATTGTTACCCCAAGGATGATAATCTCTACATTATTACCTCAAGGATAGTAATCTCAGCATTATTTAATCAAGGATGGTAATCTCAACATTATTATGTCAAGGATGATAATCTCAGTGTTATTACCTCATGGACGATAATCTTAGTATTATTACCCCAAGGATGATAACCTCAGTATTATTACCTCAATGATGGTAATCTCTGTATTATTACCCCAAGAATGGTAATCTTAGTATTATTACCCCAAGGATGATAATCTCTGCATTATTATCCCAAGGATGATAATCTCTGTATTATTACCTCAAGGAGAGTAATCTCAGCATTATTGTATCAAGGATAGTAATCTCAACATTATTACGTCAAGGATGATAATCTCAGTGTTATTACCTCAAGGATACTAATCACAGTATTATTATCTCAAGGATGATAGTCTCAGTATTATTACCTCAAGGATGTTAATCTCTGTATTAGTACCCCAAAGATGATAACCTTAATACTATTATCTCAAGGATGGTAATTTCAGCATTATTACCCCAAGGATGGTAATCTCAACATTATTACGTCAAGGACGATAATCTCAGTATTATTACTTCAACGATGGTAATCTCAACATTATTACCCCAAAGATGATAATCTTAGTATTATTACCTCAAGGATGGTAATCTCAGCATAATTACATTAAGGATGGTAATCTCAGCATTATTACCCCAAGGATGGTAATCTCAACATTATTACGTCAATGATGATAATATCAGTGCTATTACCTCAAGGATGATAATCTCAGTATTATTACCTCAAGGATGGTAATCTCTGTATTATTAACCCAAGGATGATAATCTTAGTATTATTACCTCAAGGATGGTAATCTCTCTATTATTATCCCAAGGATGATAATCTTAGTATTATTACCTCAAGGATGATAATCTTAGTATTGTTACCTCAATGATGGTAACCTCAGTATTATTACTTCAAGGACGATAATCTCAGTATTATTACCTCAAGGATGATAATCTCAGTATTAATTCCTCAAGGATGGTAATCTCTGTATTATTACCCCAAGGATGATAAATTTAGTAATATTACCTCAAGGATGGTAATCTCTGTATTGTTACCCCAAGGATGATAATCTCTGCATTATTACCTCAAGGATAGTAATCTCAGCATTATTTCATCAAGGATGGTAATCTCAACATTATTACGTCAAGGATGATAATCTCAGTGTTATTACGTCATGGACGATAATCTTAGTATTATTACCCCAAGGATGATAACCTCAGTATTATTACCTCAAGGATGGTAATCTCTCTATCATTATCCCAAGGATGATAATCTTAGTATTATTACCTCAAGGATGATAATCTCTGCATTATTATCCCAAGGATGATAATCTCTGTATTATTACCTCAAGGATGGTAATCTCTGTATTATTACCTCAAGAATGGTAATCTCAGTATTATTACCCCATGGATGATAATCTTAGTATTATTACCTCAAGGATGATAATCTCTACATTATTACCCCAAGGATGATAATCTTAGTATTATTACCTCAAGGATGATAATCTCAGTATTGTTACCTCAAGGATGGTAACCTCAGTATTATAACCTCAAGGATGGTAACCTCAGTATTATTACTTCAAGGATGATAATCTCAGTATTATTACCTCAAGGATGATAATCTCTGCATTATTACCCCAAGGATGATAATCTCTGTATTATTACCTCAAGGATACTGATTTCAGCGCTATTACATCAAGGATAGTAATCTCAAAATTATTACGTCAAAGATGATAATCTCAGTGTTATTACCTCCAGTCTGCTAATCTCAGTATTATTACCTCAAGGATGATAGTCTCAGTATTATTACTCCAAGGATGATAATCTCAGTATTATTTCCTCAAGGATAGTAATCTCTGTATTATTACCCCAAGGATGATAATCTTAGTATTATTACCTCAAGGATGGTAATCTCTGTATTATTACCCCAAAGATGATAATCTTTGTATTATTACCTCAAGGATGGTAATCTCAGCATAATTACATCAAGGATGGTAATCTCAGCATTATTACTCCAAGGATGGTAATCTCAACATTATTACGTCAATGGTGATAATATCAGTGCTATTACCTCAAGGATGATAAACTCAGTATCATTAACTCAAGGATGGTATTCTCTGTATTATTAACCCAAGGATGATAATCTCAGTATTATTACCCCAAGGATGATAATCTCAGTATTATTACCCCATGGATGATAATCTTAGTATTATTACCTCAAGGATGATAATCTCTGCATTATTTTCCCAAGGATGATAATCTCTGTATTATTACCTCAAGGATGGTAATCTCTGTATTATTACCTCAAGAATGGTAATCTCAGTATTATTACCCCATGGATGATAATCTTAGTATTATTACCTCAAGGATGATAATCTCTACATTATTACCTCAAGGATGGTAAACTCTGTATATTACCCCAAGGATGATAATCTTAGTATTATTACCTCAAGGATGGTAATCTCTGTATTATTAACCCAAGGATGATAATCTTAGTATTATTACCTCAAGGATGGTAATCTCTCTATTATTATCCCAAGGATGATAATCTTAGTATTATTACCTCAAGGATGATAATCTTAGTATTGTTACCTCAATGATGGTAACCTCAGTATTATTACTTCAAGGACGATAATCTCAGTATTATTACCTCAAGGATGATAATCTCAGTATTAATTCCTCAAGGATGGTAATCTCTGTATTATTACCCCAAGGATGATAACCTCAGTATTATTACCTCAATGATGGTAATCTCTGTATTATTACCTCAAGAATGGTAATCTCAGTATTATTACCCCATGGATGATAATCTTAGTATTATTACCTCAAGGATGATAATCTCAGTATTGTTACCTCAAGGATGGTAACCTCAGTATTATTACTTCAAGGATGATAATCTCAGTGTTATTACCTCAAGGATGGTAATCTTAATATTATTACCTCAAGGATGGTAAACTCTGTATATTACCCCAAGGATGATAATCTTAGTATTATTACCTCAAGGATGGTAATCTCTGTATTATTAACCCAAGGATGATAAACTTAGTATTATTACCTCAAGGATGGTAATCTCTCTATCATTACCTCAAGGATGGTAATCTCTGTATTATTACCCCAAGGATGATAATTTTAGTAATATTACCTCAAGGATGGTAATCTCTGTATTGTTACCCCAAGGATGATAATCTCTACATTATTACCTCAAGGATAGTAATCTCAGCATTATTTAATCAAGGATGGTAATCTCAACATTATTATGTCAAGGATGATAATCTCAGTGTTATTACCTCATGGACGATAATCTTAGTATTATTACCCCAAGGATGATAACCTCAGTATTATTACCTCAATGATGGTAATCTCTGTATTATTACCCCAAGAATGGTAATCTTAGTATTATTACCCCAAGGATGATAATCTCTGCATTATTATCCCAAGGATGATAATCTCTGTATTATTACCTCAAGGAGAGTAATCTCAGCATTATTGTATCAAGGATAGTAATCTCAACATTATTACGTCAAGGATGATAATCTCAGTGTTATTACCTCAAGGATACTAATCACAGTATTATTATCTCAAGGATGATAGTCTCAGTATTATTACCTCAAGGATGTTAATCTCTGTATTAGTACCCCAAAGATGATAACCTTAATACTATTATCTCAAGGATGGTAATTTCAGCATTATTACCCCAAGGATGGTAATCTCAACATTATTACGTCAAGGACGATAATCTCAGTATTATTACTTCAACGATGGTAATCTCAACATTATTACCCCAAAGATGATAATCTTAGTATTATTACCTCAAGGATGGTAATCTCAGCATAATTACATTAAGGATGGTAATCTCAGCATTATTACCCCAAGGATGGTAATCTCAACATTATTACGTCAATGATGATAATATCAGTGCTATTACCTCAAGGATGATAATCTCAGTATTATTACCTCAAGGATGGTAATCTCTGTATTATTAACCCAAGGATGATAATCTTAGTATTATTACCTCAAGGATGGTAATCTCTCTATTATTATCCCAAGGATGATAATCTTAGTATTATTACCTCAAGGATGATAATCTTAGTATTGTTACCTCAATGATGGTAACCTCAGTATTATTACTTCAAGGACGATAATCTCAGTATTATTACCTCAAGGATGATAATCTCAGTATTAATTCCTCAAGGATGGTAATCTCTGTATTATTACCCCAAGGATGATAAATTTAGTAATATTACCTCAAGGATGGTAATCTCTGTATTGTTACCCCAAGGATGATAATCTCTGCATTATTACCTCAAGGATAGTAATCTCAGCATTATTTCATCAAGGATGGTAATCTCAACATTATTACGTCAAGGATGATAATCTCAGTGTTATTACGTCATGGACGATAATCTTAGTATTATTACCCCAAGGATGATAACCTCAGTATTATTACCTCAAGGATGGTAATCTCTCTATCATTATCCCAAGGATGATAATCTTAGTATTATTACCTCAAGGATGATAATCTCTGCATTATTATCCCAAGGATGATAATCTCTGTATTATTACCTCAAGGATGGTAATCTCTGTATTATTACCTCAAGAATGGTAATCTCAGTATTATTACCCCATGGATGATAATCTTAGTATTATTACCTCAAGGATGATAATCTCTACATTATTACCCCAAGGATGATAATCTTAGTATTATTACCTCAAGGATGATAATCTCAGTATTGTTACCTCAAGGATGGTAACCTCAGTATTATAACCTCAAGGATGGTAACCTCAGTATTATTACTTCAAGGATGATAATCTCAGTATTATTACCTCAAGGATGATAATCTCTGCATTATTACCCCAAGGATGATAATCTCTGTATTATTACCTCAAGGATACTGATTTCAGCGCTATTACATCAAGGATAGTAATCTCAAAATTATTACGTCAAAGATGATAATCTCAGTGTTATTACCTCCAGTCTGCTAATCTCAGTATTATTACCTCAAGGATGATAGTCTCAGTATTATTACTCCAAGGATGATAATCTCAGTATTATTTCCTCAAGGATAGTAATCTCTGTATTATTACCCCAAGGATGATAATCTTAGTATTATTACCTCAAGGATGGTAATCTCTGTATTATTACCCCAAAGATGATAATCTTTGTATTATTACCTCAAGGATGGTAATCTCAGCATAATTACATCAAGGATGGTAATCTCAGCATTATTACTCCAAGGATGGTAATCTCAACATTATTACGTCAATGGTGATAATATCAGTGCTATTACCTCAAGGATGATAAACTCAGTATCATTAACTCAAGGATGGTATTCTCTGTATTATTAACCCAAGGATGATAATCTCAGTATTATTACCCCAAGGATGATAATCTCAGTATTATTACCCCATGGATGATAATCTTAGTATTATTACCTCAAGGATGATAATCTCTGCATTATTTTCCCAAGGATGATAATCTCGGTATTATTACCTCAAGGATGGTAATCTCTGTATTATTACCTCAAGAATGGTAATCTCAGTATTATTACCCCATGGATGATAATCTTAGTATTATTACCTCAAGGATGATAATCTCTACATTATTACCTCAAGGATGGTAAACTCTGTATATTACCCCAAGGATGATAATCTTAGTATTATTACCTCAAGGATGGTAATCTCTGTATTATTAACCCAAGGATGATAATCTTAGTATTATTACCTCAAGGATGGTAATCTCTCTATTATTATCCCAAGGATGATAATCTTAGTATTATTACCTCAAGGATGATAAATCTTAGTATTGTTACCTCAATGATGGTAACCTCAGTATTATTACTTCAAGGACGATAATCTCAGTATTATTACCTCAAGGATGATAATCTCAGTGTTATTACGTCATGGACTATAATCTTAGTATTATTACCCCAAGGATGATAACCTCAGTATTATTACCTCAAGGATGGTAATCTCTCTATCATTATCCCAAGGATGATAATCTTAGTATTATTACCTCAAGGATGATAATCTCTGCATTATTATCCCAAGGATGATAATCTCTGTATTATTACCTCAAGGATGGTAATCTCTGTATTATTACCTCAAGAATGGTAATCTCAGTATTATTACCCCATGGATGATAATCTTAGTATTATTACCTCAAGGATGATAATCTCTACATTATTACCCCAAGGATGATAATCTTAGTATTATTACCTCAAGGATGATAATCTCAGTATTGTTACCTCAAGGATGGTAACCTCAGTATTATAACCTCAAGGATGGTAACCTCAGTATTATTACTTCAAGGACGATAATCTCAGTATTATTACCTCAAGGATGATAATCTCTGCATTATTACCCCAAGGATGATAATCTCTGTATTATTACCTCAAGGATACTGATTTCAGCGCTATTACATCAAGGATAGTAATCTCAAAATTATTACGTCAAAGATGATAATCTCAGTGTTATTACCTCCAGTCTGCTAATCTCAGTATTATTACCTCAAGGATGATAGTCTCAGTATTATTACTCCAAGGATGATAATCTCAGTATTATTTCCTCAAGGATAGTAATCTCTGTATTATTACCCCAAGGATGATAATCTTAGTATTATTACCTCAAGGATGGTAATCTCTGTATTATTACCCCAAAGATGATAATCTTTGTATTATTACCTCAAGGATGGTAATCTCAGCATAATTACATCAAGGATGGTAATCTCAGCATTATTAGTCCAAGGATGGTAATCTCAACATTATTACGTCAATGGTGATAATATCAGTGCTATTACCTCAAGGATGATAAACTCAGTATCATTAACTCAAGGATGGTATTCTCTGTATTATTAACCCAAGGATGATAATCTCAGTATTATTACCCCAAGGATGATAATCTCAGTATTATTACCCCATGGATGATAATCTTAGTATTATTACCTCAAGGATGATAATCTCTGCATTATTTTCCCAAGGATGATAATCTCTGTATTATTACCTCAAGGATGGTAATCTCTGTATTATTACCTCAAGAATGGTAATCTCAGTATTATTACCCCATGGATGATAATCTTAGTATTATTACCTCAAGGATGATAATCTCTACATTATTACCTCAAGGATGGTAAACTCTGTATATTACCCCAAGGATGATAATCTTAGTATTATTACCTCAAGGATGGTAATCTCTGTATTATTAACCCAAGGATGATAATCTTAGTATTATTACCTCAAGGATGGTAATCTCTCTATTATTATCCCAAGGATGATAATCTTAGTATTATTACCTCAAGGATGATAATCTTAGTATTGTTACCTCAATGATGGTAACCTCAGTATTATTACTTCAAGGACGATAATCTCAGTATTATTACCTCAAGGATGATAATCTCAGTATTAATTCCTCAAGGATGGTAATCTCTGTATTATTACCCCAAGGATGATAACCTCAGTATTATTACCTCAATGATGGTAATCTCTGTATTATTACCTCAAGAATGGTAATCTCAGTATTATTACCCCATGGATGATAATCTTAGTATTATTACCTCAAGGATGATAATCTCTGCATTATTACCCCAAGGATGATAATCTTAGTATTATTACCTCAAGGATGGTAATCTCAGTATTGTTACCTCAAGGATGGTAACCTCAGTATTATTACTTCAAGGATGATAATCTCAGTGTTATTACCTCAAGGATGGTAATCTTAATATTATTACCTCAAGGATGGTAAACTCTGTATATTACCCCAAGGATGATAATCTTAGTATTATTACCTCAAGGATGGTAATCTCTGTATTATTAACCCAAGGATGATAAACTTAGTATTATTACCTCAAGGATGGTAATCTCTCTATCATTACCTCAAGGATGGTAATCTCTGTATTATTACCCCAAGGATGATAATTTTAGTAATATTACCTCAAGGATGGTAATCTCTGTATTGTTACCCCAAGGATGATAATCTCTACATTATTACCTCAAGGATAGTAATCTCAGCATTATTTAATCAAGGATGGTAATCTCAACATTATTATGTCAAGGATGATAATCTCAGTGTTATTACCTCATGGACGATAATCTTAGTATTATTACCCCAAGGATGATAACCTCAGTATTATTACCTCAATGATGGTAATCTCTGTATTATTACCCCAAGAATGGTAATCTTAGTATTATTACCCCAAGGATGATAATCTCTGCATTATTATCCCAAGGATGATAATCTCTGTATTATTACCTCAAGGAGAGTAATCTCAGCATTATTGTATCAAGGATAGTAATCTCAACATTATTACGTCAAGGATGATAATCTCAGTGTTATTACCTCAAGGATACTAATCACAGTATTATTATCTCAAGGATGATAGTCTCAGTATTATTACCTCAAGGATGTTAATCTCTGTATTAGTACCCCAAAGATGATAACCTTAATACTATTATCTCAAGGATGGTAATTTCAGCATTATTACCCCAAGGATGGTAATCTCAACATTATTACGTCAAGGACGATAATCTCAGTATTATTACTTCAACGATGGTAATCTCAACATTATTAACCCAAAGATGATAATCTTAGTATTATTACCTCAAGGATGGTAATCTCAGCATAATTACATTAAGGATGGTAATCTCAGCATTATTACCCCAAGGATGGTAATCTCAACATTATTACGTCAATGATGATAATATCAGTGCTATTACCTCAAGGATGATAATCTCAGTATTATTACCTCAAGGATGGTAATCTCTGTATTATCAACCCAAGGATGATAATCTTAGTATTATTACCTCAAGGATGGTAATCTCTCTATTATTATCCCAAGGATGATAATCTTAGTATTATTACCTCAAGGATGATAATCTTAGTATTGTTACCTCAATGATGGTAACCTCAGTATTATTACTTCAAGGACGATAATCTCAGTATTATTACCTCAAGGATGATAATCTCAGTATTAATTCCTCAAGGATGGTAATCTCTGTATTATTACCCCAAGGATGATAAATTTAGTAATATTACCTCAAGGATGGTAATCTCTGTATTGTTACCCCAAGGATGATAATCTCTGCATTATTACCTCAAGGATAGTAATCTCAGCATTATTTCATCAAGGATGGTAATCTCAACATTATTACGTCAAGGATGATAATCTCAGTGTTATTACGTCATGGACGATAATCTTAGTATTATTACCCCAAGGATGATAACCTCAGTATTATTACCTCAAGGATGGTAATCTCTGTATTATTACCCCAAGGATGATAATTTTATTAATATTACCTCAAGGATGGTAATCTCTATATTATTACCCCAAGGATGATAATCTCTGCATTATTACCTCAAGGATAGTAATCTCAGCATTATTTAATCAAGGATGGTAATCTCAACATTATTACGTCAAGGATGATAATATCAGTGTTATTACCTCAAGGATGATAATCTTAGTATTATTACCCCAAGGATGATAACCTCAGTATTATTACCTCAAGGATGGTAATCACTTTATTATTAACCCAAGGATGATAATCTTAGTATTATTACCTCAAGGATGGTAATCTCTCTATTATTACCCCAAGGATGATAATCTTAGTATTATTACCTCAAGGATGATAATCTCAGTATTGTTACCCCAAGGATGGTAACTTCAGTATTATTACTTCAAGGACGATAATCTAAGTATTATTACCTCAAGGATGGTAATCTCTGTATTATTACCCCAAAGATGATAATCTTTGTATTATTACCTCAAGGATGGTAATCTCAGCATAATTACATCAAGGATGGTAATCTCAGCATTATTACCCCAAGGATGGTAATCTCTGCATTATTACGTCAATGGTGATAATATCAGTGCTATTACCTCAAGGATGATTAACTCAGTATCATTAACTCAAGGATGGTATTCTCTGTATTATTAACCCAAGGATGATAATCTTAGTATTATTACCTCAAGGATGATAATCTCAGTATTGTTACCCCAAGGATGGTAACTTCAGTATTATTACTTCAAGGACGATAATCTAAGTATTATTACCTCAAGGATGATAATCTCAGTATTATTACCTCAAGGATGGTAATCTCTGTATTATTACCCCAAGGATGATAATTTTATTAATATTACCTCAAGGATGGTAATCTCTATATTATTACCCCAAGGATGATAATCTCTGCATTATTACCTCAAGGATAGTAATCTCAGCATTATTTAATCAAGGATGGTAATCTCAGTATTGTTACCCCAAGGATGGTAACTTCAGTGTTATTACCTCAAGGACGATAATCTTAGTATTATTACCCCAAGGATGATAACCTCAGTATTATTACCTCAATGATGGTAATCTCTGTATTATTACCTCAAGAATGGTAATCTCAGTATTATTACCCCATGGATGATAATCTTAGTATTATTACCTCAAGGATGATAATCTCTGCATTATTACCCCAAGGATGATAATCTTAGTATTATTACCTCAAGGATGGTAATCTCAGTATTGTTACCTCAAGGATGGTAACCTCAGTATTATTACTTCAAGGATGATAATCTCAGTGTTATTACCTCAAGGATGGTAATCTTAATATTATTACCTCAAGGATGGTAAACTCTGTATATTACCCCAAGGATGATAATCTTAGTATTATTACCTCAAGGATGGTAATCTCTGTATTATTAACCCAAGGATGATAAACTTAGTATTATTACCTCAAGGATGGTAATCTCTCTATCATTACCTCAAGGATGGTAATCTCTGTATTATTACCCCAAGGATGATAATTTTAGTAATATTACCTCAAGGATGGTAATCTCTGTATTGTTACCCCAAGGATGATAATCTCTACATTATTACCTCAAGGATAGTAATCTCAGCATTATTTAATCAAGGATGGTAATCTCAACATTATTATGTCAAAGATGATAATCTCAGTGTTATTACCTCATGGACGATAATCTTAGTATTATTACCCCAAGGATGATAACCTCAGTATTATTACCTCAATGATGGTAATCTCTGTATTATTACCCCAAGAATGGTAATCTTAGTATTATTACCCCAAGGATGATAATCTCTGCATTATTATCCCAAGGATGATAATCTCTGTATTATTACCTCAAGGAGAGTAATCTCAGCATTATTGTATCAAGGATAGTAATCTCAACATTATTACGTCAAGGATGATAATCTCAGTGTTATTACCTCAAGGATACTAATCACAGTATTATTATCTCAAGGATGATAGTCTCAGTATTATTACCTCAAGGATGTTAATCTCTGTATTAGTACCCCAAAGATGATAACCTTAATACTATTATCTCAAGGATGGTAATTTCAGCATTATTACCCCAAGGATGGTAATCTCAACATTATTACGTCAAGGACGATAATCTCAGTATTATTACTTCAACGATGGTAATCTCAACATTATTACCCCAAAGATGATAATCTTAGTATTATTACCTCAAGGATGGTAATCTCAGCATAATTACATTAAGGATGGTAATCTCAGCATTATTACCCCAAGGATGGTAATCTCAACATTATTACGTCAATGATGATAATATCAGTGCTATTACCTCAAGGATGATAATCTCAGTATTATTACCTCAAGGATGGTAATCTCTGTATTATTAACCCAAGGATGATAATCTTAGTATTATTACCTCAAGGATGGTAATCTCTCTATTATTATCCCAAGGATGATAATCTTAGTATTATTACCTCAAGGATGATAATCTTAGTATTGTTACCTCAATGATGGTAACCTCAGTATTATTACTTCAAGGACGATAATCTCAGTATTATTACCTCAAGGATGATAATCTCAGTATTAATTCCTCAAGGATGGTAATCTCTGTATTATTACCCCAAGGATGATAAATTTAGTAATATTACCTCAAGGATGGTAATCTCTGTATTGTTACCCCCAAGGATGATAATCTCTGCATTATTACCTCAAGGATAGTAATCTCAGCATTATTTCATCAAGGATGGTAATCTCAACATTATTACGTCAAGGATGATAATCTCAGTGTTATTACGTCATGGACGATAATCTTAGTATTATTACCCCAAGGATGATAACCTCAGTATTATTACCTCAAGGATGGTAATCTCTGTATTATTACCCCAAGGATGATAATTTTATTAATATTACCTCAAGGATGGTAATCTCTATATTATTACCCCAAGGATGATAATCTCTGCATTATTACCTCAAGGATAGTAATCTCAGCATTATTTAATCAAGGATGGTAATCTCAACATTATTACGTCAAGGATGATAATATCAGTGTTATTACCTCAAGGATGATAATCTTAGTATTATTACCCCAAGGATGATAACCTCAGTATTATTACCTCAAGGATGGTAATCACTGTATTATTAACCCAAGGATGATAATCTTAGTATTATTACCTCAAGGATGGTAATCTCTCTATTATTACCCCAAGGATGATAATCTTAGTATTATTACCTCAAGGATGATAATCTCAGTATTGTTACCCCAAGGATGGTAACTTCAGTATTATTACTTCAAGGACGATAATCTAAGTATTATTACCTCAAGGATGGTAATCTCTGTATTATTACCCCAAAGATGATAATCTTTGTATTATTACCTCAAGGATGGTAATCTCAGCATAATTACATCAAGGATGGTAATCTCAGCATTATTACCCCAAGGATGGTAATCTCTGCATTATTACGTCAATGGTGATAATATCAGTGCTATTACCTCAAGGATGATTAACTCAGTATCATTAACTCAAGGATGGTATTCTCTGTATTATTAACCCAAGGATGATAATCTTAGTATTATTACCTCAAGGATGATAATCTCAGTATCGTTACCCCAAGGATGGTAACTTCAGTATTATTACTTCAAGGACGATAATCTAAGTATTATTACCTCAAGGATGATAATCTCAGTATTATTACCTCAAGGATGGTAATCTCTGTATTATTACCCCAAGGATGATAATTTTATTAATATTACCTCAAGGATGGTAATCTCTATATTATTACCCCAAGGATGATAATCTCTGCATTATTACCTCAAGGATAGTAATCTCAGCATTATTTAATCAAGGATGGTAATCTCAGTATTGTTACCCCAAGGATGGTAACTTCAGTGTTATTACCTCAAGGACGATAATCTTAGTATTATTACCCCAAGGATGATAACCTCAGTATTATTACCTCAATGATGGTAATCTCTGTATTATTACCTCAAGAATGGTAATCTCAGTATTATTACCCCATGGATGATAATCTTAGTATTATTACCTCAAGGATGATAATCTCTGCATTATTACCCCAAGGATGATAATCTTAGTATTATTACCTCAAGGATGGTAATCTCAGTATTGTTACCTCAAGGATGGTAACCTCAGTATTATTACTTCAAGGATGATAATCTCAGTGTTATTACCTCAAGGATGGTAATCTTAATATTATTACCTCAAGGATGGTAAACTCTGTATATTACCCCAAGGATGATAATCTTAGTATTATTACCTCAAGGATGGTAATCTCTGTATTATTAACCCAAGGATGATAAACTTAGTATTATTACCTCAAGGATGGTAATCTCTCTATCATTACCTCAAGGATGGTAATCTCTGTATTATTACCCCAAGGATGATAATTTTAGTAATATTACCTCAAGGATGGTAATCTCTGTATTGTTACCCCAAGGATGATAATCTCTACATTATTACCTCAAGGATAGTAATCTCAGCATTATTTAATCAAGGATGGTAATCTCAACATTATTATGTCAAGGATGATAATCTCAGTGTTATTACCTCATGGACGATAATCTTAGTATTATTACCCCAAGGATGATAACCTCAGTATTATTACCTCAATGATGGTAATCTCTGTATTATTACCCCAAGAATGGTAATCTTAGTATTATTACCCCAAGGATGATAATCTCTGCATTATTATCCCAAGGATGATAATCTCTGTATTATTACCTCAAGGAGAGTAATCTCAGCATTATTGTATCAAGGATAGTAATCTCAACATTATTACGTCAAGGATGATAATCTCAGTGTTATTACCTCAAGGATACTAATCACAGTATTATTATCTCAAGGATGATAGTCTCAGTATTATTACCTCAAGGATGTTAATCTCTGTATTAGTACCCCAAAGATGATAACCTTAATACTATTATCTCAAGGATGGTAATTTCAGCATTATTACCCCAAGGATGGTAATCTCAACATTATTACGTCAAGGACGATAATCTCAGTATTATTACTTCAACGATGGTAATCTCAACATTATTACCCCAAAGATGATAATCTTAGTATTATTACCTCAAGGATGGTAATCTCAGCATAATTACATTAAGGATGGTAATCTCAGCATTATTACCCCAAGGATGGTAATCTCAACATTATTACGTCAATGATGATAATATCAGTGCTATTACCTCAAGGATGATAATCTCAGTATTATTACCTCAAGGATGGTATTCTCTGTATTATTAACCCAAGGATGATAATCTTAGTATTATTACCTCAAGGATGGTAATCTCTCTATTATTATCCCAAGGATGATAATCTTAGTATTATTACCTCAAGGATGATAATCTTAGTATTGTTACCTCAATGATGGTAACCTCAGTATTATTACTTCAAGGACGATAATCTCAGTATTATTACCTCAAGGATGATAATCTCAGTATTAATTCCTCAAGGATGATAATCTCAGTATTATTACCTCAAGGATGATAATCTCAGTGTTATTACGTCATGGACGATAATCTTAGTATTATTACCCCAAGGATGATAACCTCAGTATTATTACCTCAAGGATGATATTCTCAGTGTTATTACCTCAAGGATGATATTCTCAGTGTTATTACCTCAAGGATGATAATCTCAGTATTATTACCCCAAGGATGATAATCTCAGTATTATTAACTCAAGGATTGTAATCTCGGTATTACTCAAGGATGATAATCTCTGTATTATTACCTCAAGGATAGTAATCTCAGCATTATTTCATCAAGGAAGGTAATCACAACATTATTACGTCAAGGATGATCATCTCAGTGTGATTACCTCAAGGATGATAATCTCAGTATTATTACCTCAAGGATGATAGTCTCAGTATTATTACCGCAAGGACGATAATCTTAGTATTATTACCCCAAGGACGATAATCTCAGTATTATTACCTCAAGGATGGTAATCACTGTATTATTACATCAAGGATGATAGACTCAATATTATTTCCTCAAGGACGATAATCTCTGTATTATTACCCGAAGGATGATAATCTCAGTATTATTACCCCAAGGATGATAATCTCTGTGTTATTACCTCAAGGATGTTAATGTCTGTATTATTACCCCAAAGATGATAATCTTAATACTATTATCTCAAGGATGGTAATTTCAGCATTATTACCTCAAGGATGGTAATCTCAACATTATTACGTCAAGGACGATAACCTCAGTATTATTACCTCAAGGACGATAATCTCAGTATTATTACTTCAACGATGGTAATCTCAATATTATTGCCCCAAAGATGATAATCTTAGTATTATTACCTCAAGGATGGTAATCTCAGCATAATTACATCAAGGATGGTAATATCAACATTATTACGTCAAGGATGTTAATCTTAGTGTTATTATCTCAAGGATGAAAATCTCAGTATTATTACCTCAAGGATGATATTCTCAGTGTTATTACCTCAAGGATGATATTCTCAGTGTTATTACCTCAAGGATGATAATCTCAGTATTATTACCCCAAGGATGATAATCTCAGTATTATTACCCCATGGATGATAATCTTAGTATTATTACCTCAAGGATGATAATCTCTGCATTATTACCCCAAGGATGATAATCTTAGTATTATTACCTCAAGGATGATAATCTCAGTATTGTTACCTCAAGAATGGTAACCTCAGTATTATTACTTCAAGGATGATAATCTCAGTGTTATTACCTCAAGGATGGTAATCTTAATATTATTACCTCAAGGATGGTAAACTCTGTATATTACCCCAAGGATGATAATCTTAGTATTATTACCTCAAGTATGGTAATCTCTGTATTATTAACCCAAGGATGATAAACTTAGTATTATTACCTCAAGGATGGTAATCTCTCTATCATTATCCCAAGGATGATAATCTTAGTATTATTACCTCAAGGATGATAATCTCTGCATTATTACCCCAAGGATGATAATCTCTGTATTATTACCTCAAGGATGGTAATCTCTGTATTATTACCTCAAGAATGGTAATCTCAGTATTATTACCCCATGGATGATAATCTTAGTATTATTACCTCAAGGATGATAATCTCTGCATTATTACCCCAAGGATGATAATCTTAGTATTATTACCTCAAGGATGGTAATCTCAGTATTGTTACCTCAAGGATGGTAACCTCAGTATTATTACTTCAAGGATGATAATCTCAGTGTTATTACCTCAAGGATGGTAATCTTAATAATATTACCTCAAGGATGGTAAACTCTGTATATTACCCCAAGGATGATAATCTTAGTATTATTACCTCAAGGATGGTAATCTCTGTATTATTAACCCAAGGATGATAAACTTAGTATTATTACCTCAAGGATGGTAATCTCTCTATCATTATCCCAAGGATGATAATCTTAGTATTATTACCTCAAGGATGGTAATCTCTGCATTATTATCCCAAGGATGATAATCTCTGTATTATTACCTCAAGGATGGTAATCTCTGTATTATTACCTCAAGAATGGTAATCTCAGTATTATTACCCCATGGATGATAATCTTAGTATTATTACCTCAAGGATGATAATCTCTACATTATTACCCCAAGGATGATAATCTTAGTATTATTACCGCAAGGATGATAATCTCAGTATTGTTACCTCAAGGATGGTAACCTCAGTATTATAACCTCAAGGATGGTAACCTCAGTATTATTACTTCAAGGATGATAATCTCAGTATTATTACCTCAAGGATGATAATCTCTGCATTATTACCCCAAGGATGATAATCTCTGTATTATTACCTCAAGGTTACTGATCTCAGCGCTATTACATCAAGGATAGTAATCTCAAAATTATTACGTCAAAGATGATAATCTCAGTGTTATTACCTCCAGTCTGCTAATCTCAGTATTATTACCTCAAGGATGATAGTCTCAGTATTATTACTCCAAGGATGATAATCTCAGTATTATTTCCTCAAGGATAGTAATCTCTGTATTATTACCCCAAGGATGATAATCTTAGTATTATTACCTCAAGGATGGTAATCTCTGTATTATTACCCCAAAGATGATAATCTTTGTATTATTACCTCAAGGATGGTAATCTCAGCATAATTACATCAAGGATGGTAATCTCAACATTATTACGTCAATGGTGATAATATCAGTGCTATTACCTCAAGGATGATAAACTCAGTATCATTAACTCAAGGATGGTAATCTCTGTATTATTAACCCAAGGATGATAAACTTAGTATTATTACCTCAAGGATGGTAATCTCTCTATCATTATCCCAAGGATGATAATCTTAGTATTATTACCTCAAGGATGATAATCTCTGCATTATTACCCCAAGGATGATAATCTCTGTATTATTACCTCAAGGATGGTAATCTCTGTATTAGTACCTCAAGAATGGTAATCTCAGTATTATTACCCCATGGATGATAATCTTAGTATTATTACCTCAAGGATGATAATCTCTGCATTATTACCCCAAGGATGATAATCTTAGTATTATTACCTCAAGGATGATAATCTCAGTATTGTTACCTCAAGGATGGTAACCTCAGTATTATTACCTCAAGGATGGTAACCTCAGTATTATTACTTCAAGGATGATAATCTCAGTATTATTACCTCAAGGATGATAATCTCTGCATTATTACCCCAAGGATGATAATCTTAGTATTATTACCTCAAGGATGGTAATCTCTGTATTATTACCCCAAAGATGATAATCTTTGTATTATTACCTCAAGGATGGTAATCTCAGCATAATTACATCAAGGATGGTAATCTCAGCATTATTACCCCAAGGATGGTAATCTCAACATTATTACGTCAATGGTGATAATATCAGTGCTATTACCTCAAGCATGATTAACTCAGTATCATTAACTCAAGGATGGTATTCTCTGTATTATTAACCCAAGGATGATAATCTTAGTATTATTACCTCAAGGATGGTAATCTCTCTATTATTACCCCATGGATGATAATCTTAGTATTATTACCTCAAGGATGATAATCTCAGTATTGTTACCCCAAGGATGGTAACTTCAGTATTATTACTTCAAGGACGATAATCTAAGTATTATTACCTCAAGGATGATAATCTCAGTATTATTACCTCAAGGATGGTAATCTCTGTATTATTACCCCAAGGATGATAATTTTATTAATATTACCTCAAGGATGGTAATCTCTATATTATTACCCCAAGGATGATAATCTCTGCATTATTACCTCAAGGATAGTAATCTCAGCATTATTTAATCAAGGATGGTAATCTCAGTATTGTTACCCCAAGGATGGTAACTTCAGTGTTATTACCTCAAGGACGATAATCTTAGTATTATTACCCCAAGGATGATAACCTCAGTATTATTACCTCAATGATGGTAATCTCTGTATTATTACCTCAAGAATGGTAATCTCAGTATTATTACCCCATGGATGATAATCTTAGTATTATTACCTCAAGGATGATAATCTCTGCATTATTACCCCAAGGATGATAATCTTAGTATTATTACCTCAAGGATGATAATTTCAGTACTGTTACCTCAAGGATGGTAACCTCAGTATTATTACTTCAAGGACGATAATCTCAGTATTATTACCTCAAGGATGATAATCTCAGTATTATTACCTCAAGGATGGCAATCTCTGTATTATTACCCCAAGGATGATAATTTTAGTAATATAACCTCAAGGATGTTAATCTCTGTATTGTTACCCCAAGGATGATAATCTCTACATTATTACCTCAAGGATAGTAATCTCAGCATTATTTAATCAAGGATGGTAATCTCAACATTATTATGTCAAGGATGATAATCTCAGTGTTATTACCTCATGGGCGATAATCTTAGTATTATTACCCCAAGGATGATAACCTCAGTATTATTACCTCAATGATCGTAATCTCTGTATTATTACTCCAAGAATGGTAATCTCAGTATTATTACCCCCATGGATGATAATCTTAGTATTATTACCCCAAGGATGATAATCTCTGCATTATTATACCAAGGATGATAATCTCTGTATTATCACCTCAAGGAGAGTAATCTCAGCATTATTGTATCAAGGATAGTAATCTCAACATTATTACGTCAAGGATGATAATCTCAGTGTTATTACCACAAGGATGGTAATCTCTCTATTATTACCCCAAGGATGATAATCTTAGTATTATTACCTCAAGGATGATAATCTCAGTATTGTTACCTCAAGGATGGTAACCTCAGTATTATTACTTCAAGGACGATAATCTCAGTATTATTACCTCAAGGATGATAATCTCAGTATTAATTCCTCAAGGATGGTAATCTCTGTATTATTACCCCAAGGATGATAAATTTAGTAATATTACCTCAAGGATGGTAATCTCTGTATTGTTACCCCAAGGATGATAATCTCTGCATTATTACCTCAAGGATAGTAATCTCAGCATAATTACATCAAGGATGGTAATCTCAGCATTATTACCCCAAGGATGGTAATCGCAACATTATTACGTCAATGATGATAATATCAGTGCTATTACCTCAAGGATGATAAACTCAGTATCATTACCTCAAGGATGGTAATCTCGGTATTATTAACCCAAGGATGATAATCTTAGTATTATTACCTCAAGGATGGTAATCTCTCTAATATTACCCCAAGGATGATAATCTTAGTATTATTACCTCAAGATGATAATCTCAGTATTGTTACCCCAAGGATGGTAACTTCAGTATTATTACTTCAAGGACGATAATCTAAGTATTATTACCTCAAGGATGATAATCTCAGTATTATTACCTCAAGGATGGTAATCTCTGTATTATTACCCCAAGGATGATAATTTTATTAATATTACCTCAAGGATGGTAATCTCTATATTATTACCCCAAGGATGATAATCTCTGCATTATTACCTCAAGGATAGAAATCTCAGCATTATTTAATCACGGATGGTAATCTCAACATTATTACGTCAAGGATGATAATATCAGTGTTATTACCTCAAGGATGGTAATCTCAGCATTATTACCCCAAGGATGGTAATCGCAACCTTATTACGTCAATGATGATAATATCAGTGCTATTACCTCAAGGATGATAAACTCAGTATCATTACCTCAAGGATGGTAATCTCGGTATTATTAACCCAAGGATGATAATCTTAGTATTATTACCTCAAGGATGGTAATCTCTCTAATATTACCCCAAGGATGATAATCTTAGTATTATTACCTCAAGATGATAATCTCAGTATTGTTACCCCAAGGATGGTAACTTCAGTATTATTACTTCAAGGACGATAATCTAAGTATTATTACCTCAAGGATGATAATCTCAGTATTATTACCTCAAGGATGGTAATCTCTGTATTATTACCCCAAGGATGATAATTTTATTAATATTACCTCAAGGATGGTAATCTCTATATTATTACCCCAAGGATGATAATCTCTGCATTATTACCTCAAGGATAGAAATCTCAGCATTATTTAATCACGGATGGTAATCTCAACATTATTACGTCAAGGATGATAATATCAGTGTTATTACCTCAAGGATGATAATCTTAGTATTATTACCCCAAGGATGATAACCTCAGTATTATTACCTCAAGGATGGTAATCACTGTATTATTAACCCAAGGATGATAATCTTAGTATTATTACCTCAAGGATGGTAATCTCTCTATTATTACCCCAAGGATGATAATCTTAGTATTATTACCTCAAGGATGATAATCTCAGTATTGTTACCCCAAGGATGGTAACTTCAGTATTATTACTTCAAGGACGATAATCTAAGTATTATTACCTCAAGGATGGTAATCTCTGTATTATTACCCCAAAGATGATAATCTTTGTATTATTACCTCAAGGATGGTAATCTCAGCATAATTACATCAAGGATGGTAATCTCAGCATTATTACCCCAAGGATGGTAATCTCTGCATTATTACGTCAATGGTGATAATATCAGTGCTATTACCTCAAGGATGATTAACTCAGTATCATTAACTCAAGGATGGTATTCTCTGTATTATTAACCCAAGGATGATAATCTTAGTATTATTACCTCAAGGATGGTAATCTCTCTATTATTACCCCATGGATGATAATCTTAGTATTATTACCTCAAGATGATAATCTCAGTATTGTTACCCCAAGGATGGTAACTTCAGTATTATTACTTCAAGGACGATAATCTAAGTATTATTACCTCAAGGATGATAATCTCAGTATTATTACCTCAAGGATGGTAATCTCTGTATTATTACCCCAAGGATGATAATTTTATTAATATTACCTCAAGGATGGTAATCTCTATATTATTACCCCAAGGATGATAATCTCTGCATTATTACCTCAAGGATAGAAATCTCAGCATTATTTAATCACGGATGGTAATCTCAACATTATTACGTCAAGGATGATAATATCAGTGTTATTACCTCAAGGATGATAATCTTAGTATTATTACCCCAAGGATGATAACCTCAGTATTATTACCTCAAGGATGGTAATCACTGTATTATTAACCCAAGGATGATAATCTTAGTATTATTACCTCAAGGATGGTAATCTCTCTATTATTACCCCAAGGATGATAATCTTAGTATTATTACCTCAAGGATGATAATCTCAGTATTGTTACCCCAAGGATGGTAACTTCAGTATTATTACTTCAAGGACGATAATCTAAGTATTATTACCTCAAGGATGGTAATCTCTGTATTATTACCCCAAAGATGATAATCTTTGTATTATTACCTCAAGGATGGTAATCTCAGCATAATTACATCAAGGATGGTAATCTCAGCATTATTACCCCAAGGATGGTAATCTCTGCATTATTACGTCAATGGTGATAATATCAGTGCTATTACCTCAAGGATGATTAACTCAGTATCATTAACTCAAGGATGGTATTCTCTGTATTATTAACCCAAGGATGATAATCTTAGTATTATTACCTCAAGGATGATAATCTCAGTATTGTTACCCCAAGGATGGTAACTTCAGTATTATTACTTCAAGGACGATAATCTAAGTATTATTACCTCAAGGATGATAATCTCAGTATTATTACCTCAAGGATGGTAATCTCTGTATTATTACCCCAAGGATGATAATTTTATTAATATTACCTCAAGGATGGTAATCTCTATATTATTACCCCAAGGATGATAATCTCTGCATTATTACCTCAAGGATAGTAATCTCAGCATTATTTAATCAAGGATGGTAATCTCAGTATTGTTACCCCAAGGATGGTAACTTCAGTGTTATTACCTCAAGGACGATAATCTTAGTATTATTACCCCAAGGATGATAACCTCAGTATTATTACCTCAATGATGGTAATCTCTGTATTATTACCTCAAGAATGGTAATCTCAGTATTATTACCCCATGGATGATAATCTTAGTATTATTACCTCAAGGATGATAATCTCTGCATTATTACCCCAAGGATGATAATCTTAGTATTATTACCTCAAGGATGGTAATCTCAGTATTGTTACCTCAAGGATGGTAACCTCAGTATTATTACTTCAAGGATGATAATCTCAGTGTTATTACCTCAAGGATGGTAATCTTAATATTATTACCTCAAGGATGGTAAACTCTGTATATTACCCCAAGGATGATAATCTTAGTATTATTACCTCAAGGATGGTAATCTCTGTATTATTAACCCAAGGATGATAAACTTAGTATTATTACCTCAAGGATGGTAATCTCTCTATCATTACCTCAAGGATGGTAATCTCTGTATTATTACCCCAAGGATGATAATTTTAGTAATATTACCTCAAGGATGGTAATCTCTGTATTGTTACCCCAAGGATGATAATCTCTACATTATTACCTCAAGGATAGTAATCTCAGCATTATTTAATCAAGGATGGTAATCTCAACATTATTATGTCAAGGATGATAATCTCAGTGTTATTACCTCATGGACGATAATCTTAGTATTATTACCCCAAGGATGATAACCTCAGTATTATTACCTCAATGATGGTAATCTCTGTATTATTACCCCAAGAATGGTAATCTTAGTATTATTACCCCAAGGATGATAATCTCTGCATTATTATCCCAAGAATGATAATCTCTGTATTATTACCTCAAGGAGAGTAATCTCAGCATTATTGTATCAAGGATAGTAATCTCAACATTATTACGTCAAGGATGATAATCTCAGTGTTATTACCTCAAGGATACTAATCACAGTATTATTATCTCAAGGATGATAGTCTCAGTATTATTACCTCAAGGATGTTAATCTCTGTATTAGTACCCCAAAGATGATAACCTTAATACTATTATCTCAAGGATGGTAATTTCAGCATTATTACCCCAAGGATGGTAATCTCAACATTATTACGTCAAGGACGATAATCTCAGTATTATTACTTCAACGATGGTAATCTCAACATTATTACCCCAAAGATGATAATCTTAGTATTATTACCTCAAGGATGGTAATCTCAGCATAATTACATTAAGGATGGTAATCTCAGCATTATTACCCCAAGGATGGTAATCTCAACATTATTACGTCAATGATGATAATATCAGTGCTATTACCTCAAGGATGATAATCTCAGTATTATTACCTCAAGGATGGTAATCTCTGTATTATTAACCCAAGGATGATAATCTTAGTATTATTACCTCAAGGATGGTAATCTCTCTATTATTATCCCAAGGATGATAATCTTAGTATTATTACCTCAAGGATGATAATCTTAGTATTGTTACCTCAATGATGGTAACCTCAGTATTATTACTTCAAGGACGATAATCTCAGTATTATTACCTCAAGGATGATAATCTCAGTATTAATTCCTCAAGGATGGTAATCTCTGTATTATTACCCCAAGGATGATAAATTTAGTAATATTACCTCAAGGATGGTAATCTCTGTATTGTTACCCCAAGGATGATAATCTCTGCATTATTACCTCAAGGATAGTAATCTCAGCATTATTTCATCAAGGATGGTAATCTCAACATTATTACGTCAAGGATGATAATCTCAGTGTTATTACGTCATGGACGATAATCTTAGTATTATTACCCCAAGGATGATAACCTCAGTATTATTACCTCAAGGATGGTAATCTCTCTATCATTATCCCAAGGATGATAATCTTAGTATTATTACCTCAAGGATGATAATCTCTGCATTATTATCCCAAGGATGATAATCTCTGTATTATTACCTCAAGGATGGTAATCTCTGTATTATTACCTCAAGAATGGTAATCTCAGTATTATTACCCCATGGATGATAATCTTAGTATTATTACCTCAAGGATGATAATCTCTACATTATTACCCCAAGGATGATAATCTTAGTATTATTACCTCAAGGATGATAATCTCAGTATTGTTACCTCAAGGATGGTAACCTCAGTATTATAACCTCAAGGATGGTAACCTCAGTATTATTACTTCAAGGATGATAATCTCAGTATTATTACCTCAAGGATGATAATCTCTGCATTATTACCCCAAGGATGATAATCTCTGTATTATTACCTCAAGGATACTGATCTCAGCGCTATTACATCAAGGATAGTAATCTCAAAATTATTACGTCAAAGATGATAATCTCAGTGTTATTACCTCCAGTCTGCTAATCTCAGTATTATTACTCCAAGGATGATAATCTCAGTATTATTTCCTCAAGGATAGTAATCTCTGTATTATTACCCCAAGGATGATAATCTTAGTATTATTACCTCAAGGATGGTAATCTCTGTATTATTACCCCAAGGATGATAATCTCTGCATTATTACCTCAAGGATAGTAATCTCAGCATAATTACATCAAGGATGGTAATCTCAGCATTATTACCCCAAGGATGGTAATCGCAACATTATTACGTCAATGATGATAATATCAGTGCTATTACCTCAAGGATGATAAACTCAGTATCATTACCTCAAGGATGGTAATCTCGGTATTATTAACCCAAGGATGATAATCTTAGTATTATTACCTCAAGGATGGTAATCTCTCTAATATTACCCCAAGGATGATAATCTTAGTATTATTACCTCAAGATGATAATCTCAGTATTGTTACCCCAAGGATGGTAACTTCAGTATTATTACTTCAAGGACGATAATCTAAGTATTATTACCTCAAGGATGATAATCTCAGTATTATTACCTCAAGGATGGTAATCTCTGTATTATTACCCCAAGGATGATAATTTTATTAATATTACCTCAAGGATGGTAATCTCTATATTATTACCCCAAGGATGATAATCTCTGCATTATTACCTCAAGGATAGTAATCTCAGCATTATTTAATCAAGGATGGTAATCTCAACATTATTACGTCAAGGATGATAATATCAGTGTTATTACCTCAAGGATGATAATCTTAGTATTATTACCCCAAGGATGATAACCTCAGAATTATTACCTCAAGGATGGTAATCACTGTATTATTAACCCAAGGATGATAATCTTAGTATTATTACCTCAAGGATGATAATCTCAGTATTGTTACCCCAAGGATGGTAACTTCAGTATTATTACTTCAAGGACGATAATCTAAGTATTATTACCTCAAGGATGGTAATCTCTGTATTATTACCCCAAAGATGATAATCTTTGTATTATTACCTCAAGGATGGTAATCTCAGCATAATTACATCAAGGATGGTAATCTCAGCATTATTACCCCAAGGATGGTAATCTCTGCATTATTACGTCAATGGTGATAATATCAGTGCTATTACCTCAAGGATGATTAACTCAGTATCATTAACTCAAGGATGGTATTCTCTGTATTATTAACCCAAGGATGATAATCTTAGTATTATTACCTCAAGGATGATAATCTCAGTATTGTTACCCCAAGGATGGTAACTTCAGTATTATTACTTCAAGGACGATAATCTAAGTATTATTACCTCAAGGATGATAATCTCAGTATTATTACCTCAAGGATGGTAATCTCTGTATTATTACCCCAAGGATGATAATTTTATTAATATTACCTCAAGGATGGTAATCTCTATATTATTACCCCAAGGATGATAATCTCTGCATTATTACCTCAAGGATAGTAATCTCAGCATTATTTAATCAAGGATGGTAATCTCAGTATTGTTACCCCAAGGATGGTAACTTCAGTGTTATTACCTCAAGGACGATAATCTTAGTATTATTACCCCAAGGATGATAACCTCAGTATTATTACCTCAATGATGGTAATCTCTGTATTATTACCTCAAGAATGGTAATCTCAGTATTATTACCCCATGGATGATAATCTTAGTATTATTACCTCAAGGATGATAATCTCTGCATTATTACCCCAAGGATGATAATCTTAGTATTATTACCTCAAGGATGGTAATCTCAGTATTGTTACCTCAAGGATGGTAACCTCAGTATTATTACTTCAAGGATGATAATCTCAGTGTTATTACCTCAAGGATGGTAATCTTAATATTATTACCTCAAGGATGGTAAACTCTGTATATTACCCCAAGGATGATAATCTTAGTATTATTACCTCAAGGATGGTAATCTCTGTATTATTAACCCAAGGATGATAAACTTAGTATTATTACCTCAAGGATGGTAATCTCTCTATCATTACCTCAAGGATGGTAATCTCTGTATTATTACCCCAAGGATGATAATTTTAGTAATATTACCTCAAGGATGGTAATCTCTGTATTGTTACCCCAAGGATGATAATCTCTACATTATTACCTCAAGGATAGTAATCTCAGCATTATTTAATCAAGGATGGTAATCTCAACATTATTATGTCAAGGATGATAATCTCAGTGTTATTACCTCATGGACGATAATCTTAGTATTATTACCCCAAGGATGATAACCTCAGTATTATTACCTCAATGATGGTAATCTCTGTATTATTACCCCAAGAATGGTAATCTTAGTATTATTACCCCAAGGATGATAATCTCTGCATTATTATCCCAAGGATGATAATCTCTGTATTATTACCTCAAGGAGAGTAATCTCAGCATTATTGTATCAAGGATAGTAATCTCAACATTATTACGTCAAGGATGATAATCTCAGTGTTATTACCTCAAGGATACTAATCACAGTATTATTATCTCAAGGATGATAGTCTCAGTATTATTACCTCAAGGATGTTAATCTCTGTATTAGTACCCCAAAGATGATAACCTTAATACTATTATCTCAAGGATGGTAATTTCAGCATTATTACCCCAAGGATGGTAATCTCAACATTATTACGTCAAGGACGATAATCTCAGTATTATTACTTCAACGATGGTAATCTCAACATTATTACCCCAAAGATGATAATCTTAGTATTATTACCTCAAGGATGGTAATCTCAGCATAATTACATTAAGGATGGTAATCTCAGCATTATTACCCCAAGGATGGTAATCTCAACATTATTACGTCAATGATGATAATATCAGTGCTATTACCTCAAGGATGATAATCTCAGTATTATTACCTCAAGGATGGTAATCTCTGTATTATTAACCCAAGGATGATAATCTTAGTATTATTACCTCAAGGATGGTAATCTCTCTATTATTATCCCAAGGATGATAATCTTAGTATTATTACCTCAAGGATGATAATCTTAGTATTGTTACCTCAATGATGGTAACCTCAGTATTATTACTTCAAGGACGATAATCTCAGTATTATTACCTCAAGGATGATAATCTCAGTATTAATTCCTCAAGGATGGTAATCTCTGTATTATTACCCCAAGGATGATAAATTTAGTAATATTACCTCAAGGATGGTAATCTCTGTATTGTTACCCCAAGGATGATAATCTCTGCATTATTACCTCAAGGATAGTAATCTCAGCATTATTTCATCAAGGATGGTAATCTCAACATTATTACGTCAAGGATGATAATCTCAGTGTTATTACGTCATGGACGATAATCTTAGTATTATTACCCCAAGGATGATAACCTCAGTATTATTACCTCAAGGATGGTAATCTCTCTATCATTATCCCAAGGATGATAATCTTAGTATTATTACCTCAAGGATGATAATCTCTGCATTATTATCCCAAGGATGATAATCTCTGTATTATTACCTCAAGGATGGTAATCTCTGTATTATTACCTCAAGAATGGTAATCTCAGTATTATTACCCCATGGATGATAATCTTAGTATTATTACCTCAAGGATGATAATCTCTACATTATTACCCCAAGGATGATAATCTTAGTATTATTACCACAAGGATGATAATCTCAGTATTGTTACCTCAAGGATGGTAACCTCAGTATTATAACCTCAAGGATGGTAACCTCAGTATTATTACTTCAAGGATGATAATCTCAGTATTATTACCTCAAGGATGATAATCTCTGCATTATTACCCCAAGGATGATAATCTCTGTATTATTACCTCAAGGATACTGATCTCAGCGCTATTACATCAAGGATAGTAATCTCAAAATTATTACGTCAAAGATGATAATCTCAGTGTTATTACCTCCAGTCTGCTAATCTCAGTATTATTACTCCAAGGATGATAATCTCAGTATTATTTCCTCAAGGATAGTAATCTCTGTATTATTACCCCAAGGATGATAATCTTAGTATTATTACCTCAAGGATGGTAATCTCTGTATTATTACCCCAAGGATGATAATCTCTGCATTATTACCTCAAGGATAGTAATCTCAGCATAATTACATCAAGGATGGTAATCTCAGCATTATTACCCCAAGGATGGTAATCGCAACATTATTACGTCAATGATGATAATATCAGTGCTATTACCTCAAGGATGATAAACTCAGTATCATTACCTCAAGGATGGTAATCTCGGTATTATTAACCCAAGGATGATAATCTTAGTATTATTACCTCAAGGATGGTAATCTCTCTAATATTACCCCAAGGATGATAATCTTAGTATTATTACCTCAAGATGATAATCTCAGTATTGTTACCCCAAGGATGGTAACTTCAGTATTATTACTTCAAGGACGATAATCTAAGTATTATTACCTCAAGGATGATAATCTCAGTATTATTACCTCAAGGATGGTAATCTCTGTATTATTACCCCAAGGATGATAATTTTATTAATATTACCTCAAGGATGGTAATCTCTATATTATTACCCCAAGGATGATAATCTCTGCATTATTACCTCAAGGATAGTAATCTCAGCATTATTTAATCAAGGATGGTAATCTCAACATTATTACGTCAAGGATGATAATATCAGTGTTATTACCTCAAGGATGATAATCTTAGTATTATTACCCCAAGGATGATAACCTCAGTATTATTACCTCAAGGTTGGTAATCACTGTATTATTAACCCAAGGATGATAATCTTAGTATTATTACCTCAAGGATGATAATCTCAGTATTGTTACCCCAAGGATGGTAACTTCAGTATTATTACTTCAAGGACGATAATCTAAGTATTATTACCTCAAGGATGGTAATCTCTGTATTATTACCCCAAAGATGATAATCTTTGTATTATTACCTCAAGGATGGTAATCTCAGCATAATTACATCAAGGATGGTAATCTCAGCATTATTACCCCAAGGATGGTAATCTCTGCATTATTACGTCAATGGTGATAATATCAGTGCTATTACCTCAAGGATGATTAACTCAGTATCATTAACTCAAGGATGGTATTCTCTGTATTATTAACCCAAGGATGATAATCTTAGTATTATTACCTCAAGGATGATAATCTCAGTATTGTTACCCCAAGGATGGTAACTTCAGTATTATTACTTCAAGGACGATAATCTAAGTATTATTACCTCAAGGATGATAATCTCAGTATTATTACCTCAAGGATGGTAATCTCTGTATTATTACCCCAAGGATGATAATTTTATTAATATTACCTCAAGGATGGTAATCTCTATATTATTACCCCAAGGATGATAATCTCTGCATTATTACCTCAAGGATAGTAATCTCAGCATTATTTAATCAAGGATGGTAATCTCAGTATTGTTACCCCCAAGGATGGTAACTTCAGTGTTATTACCTCAAGGACGATAATCTTAGTATTATTACCCCAAGGATGATAACCTCAGTATTATTACCTCAATGATGGTAATCTCTGTATTATTACCTCAAGAATGGTAATCTCAGTATTATTACCCCATGGATGATAATCTTAGTATTATTACCTCAAGGATGATAATCTCTGCATTATTACCCCAAGGATGATAATCTTAGTATTATTACCTCAAGGATGGTAATCTCAGTATTGTTACCTCAAGGATGGTAACCTCAGTATTATTACTTCAAGGATGATAATCTCAGTGTTATTACCTCAAGGATGGTAATCTTAATATTATTACCTCAAGGATGGTAAACTCTGTATATTACCCCAAGGATGATAATCTTAGTATTATTACCTCAAGGATGGTAATCTCTGTATTATTAACCCAAGGATGATAAACTTAGTATTATTACCTCAAGGATGGTAATCTCTCTATCATTACCTCAAGGATGGTAATCTCTGTATTATTACCCCAAGGATGATAATTTTAGTAATATTACCTCAAGGATGGTAATCTCTGTATTGTTACCCCAAGGATGATAATCTCTACATTATTACCTCAAGGATAGTAATCTCAGCATTATTTAATCAAGGATGGTAATCTCAACATTATTATGTCAAGGATGATAATCTCAGTGTTATTACCTCATGGACGATAATCTTAGTATTATTACCCCAAGGATGATAACCTCAGTATTATTACCTCAATGATGGTAATCTCTGTATTATTACCCCAAGAATGGTAATCTTAGTATTATTACCCCAAGGATGATAATCTCTGCATTATTATCCCAAGGATGATAATCTCTGTATTATTACCTCAAGGAGAGTAATCTCAGCATTATTGTATCAAGGATAGTAATCTCAACATTATTACGTCAAGGATGATAATCTCAGTGTTATTACCTCAAGGATACTAATCACAGTATTATTATCTCAAGGATGATAGTCTCAGTATTATTACCTCAAGGATGTTAATCTCTGTATTAGTACCCCAAAGATGATAACCTTAATACTATTATCTCAAGGATGGTAATTTCAGCATTATTACCCCAAGGATGGTAATCTCAACATTATTACGTCAAGGACGATAATCTCAGTATTATTACTTCAACGATGGTAATCTCAACATTATTACCCCAAAGATGATAATCTTAGTATTATTACCTCAAGGATGGTAATCTCAGCATAATTACATTAAGGATGGTAATCTCAGCATTATTACCCCAAGGATGGTAATCTCAACATTATTACGTCAATGATGATAATATCAGTGCTATTACCTCAAGGATGATAATCTCAGTATTATTACCTCAAGGATGGTAATCTCTGTATTATTAACCCAAGGATGATAATCTTAGTATTATTACCTCAAGGATGGTAATCTCTCTATTATTATCCCAAGGATGATAATCTTAGTATTATTACCTCAAGGATGATAATCTTAGTATTGTTACCTCAATGATGGTAACCTCAGTATTATTACTTCAAGGACGATAATCTCAGTATTATTACCTCAAGGATGATAATCTCAGTATTAATTCCTCAAGGATGGTAATCTCTGTATTATTACCCCAAGGATGATAAATTTAGTAATATTACCTCAAGGATGGTAATCTCTGTATTGTTACCCCAAGGATGATAATCTCTGCATTATTACCTCAAGGATAGTAATCTCAGCATTATTTCATCAAGGATGGTAATCTCAACATTATTACGTCAAGGATGATAATCTCAGTGTTATTACGTCATGGACGATAATCTTAGTATTATTACCCCAAGGATGATAACCTCAGTATTATTACCTCAAGGATGGTAATCTCTCTATCATTATCCCAAGGATGATAATCTTAGTATTATTACCTCAAGGATGATAATCTCTGCATTATTATCCCAAGGATGATAATCTCTGTATTATTACCTCAAGGATGGTAATCTCTGTATTATTACCTCAAGAATGGTAATCTCAGTATTATTACCCCATGGATGATAATCTTAGTATTATTACCTCAAGGATGATAATCTCTACATTATTACCCCAAGGATGATAATCTTAGTATTATTACCTCAAGGATGATAATCTCAGTATTGTTACCTCAAGGATGGTAACCTCAGTATTATAACCTCAAGGATGGTAACCTCAGTATTATTACTTCAAGGATGATAATCTCAGTATTATTACCTCAAGGATGATAATCTCTGCATTATTACCCCAAGGATGATAATCTCTGTATTATTACCTCAAGGATACTGATCTCAGCGCTATTACATCAAGGATAGTAATCTCAAAATTATTACGTCAAAGATGATAATCTCAGTGTTATTACCTCCAGTCTGCTAATCTCAGTATTATTACCTCAAGGATGATAGTCTCAGTATTATTACTCCAAGGATGATAATCTCAGTATTATTTCCTCAAGGATAGTAATCTCTGTATTATTACCCCAAGGATGATAATCATAGTATTATTACCTCAAGGATGGTAATCTCTGTATTATTACCCCAAGGATGATAATCTCTGCATTATTACCTCAAGGATAGTAATCTCAGCATAATTACATCAAGGATGGTAATCTCAGCATTATTACCCCAAGGATGGTAATCGCAACATTATTACGTCAATGATGATAATATCAGTGCTATTACCTCAAGGATGATAAACTCAGTATCATTACCTCAAGGATGGTAATCTCGGTATTATTAACCCAAGGATGATAATCTTAGTATTATTACCTCAAGGATGGTAATCTCTCTAATATTACCCCAAGGATGATAATCTTAGTATTATTACCTCAAGATGATAATCTCAGTATTGTTACCCCAAGGATGGTAACTTCAGTATTATTACTTCAAGGACGATAATCTAAGTATTATTACCTCAAGGATGATAATCTCAGTATTATTACCTCAAGGATGGTAATCTCTGTATTATTACCCCAAGGATGATAATTTTATTAATATTACCTCAAGGATGGTAATCTCTATATTATTACCCCAAGGATGATAATCTCTGCATTATTACCTCAAGGATAGTAATCTCAGCATTATTTAATCAAGGATGGTAATCTCAACATTATTACGTCAAGGATGATAATATCAGTGTTATTACCTCAAGGATGATAATCTTAGTATTATTACCCCAAGGATGATAACCTCAGTATTATTACCTCAAGGATGGTAATCACTGTATTATTAACCCAAGGATGATAATCTTAGTATTATTACCTCAAGGATGGTAATCTCTCTATTATTACCCCAAGGATGATAATCTTAGTATTATTACCTCAAGGATGATAATCTCAGTATTGTTACCCCAAGGATGGTAACTTCAGTATTATTACTTCAAGGACGATAATCTAAGTATTATTACCTCAAGGATGGTAATCTCTGTATTATTACCCCAAAGATGATAATCTTTGTATTATTACCTCAAGGATGGTAATCTCAGCATAATTACATCAAGGATGGTAATCTCAGCATTATTACCCCAAGGATGGTAATCTCTGCATTATTACGTCAATGGTGATAATATCAGTGCTATTACCCCAAGGATGATAACCTCAGTATTATTACCTCAAGGTTGGTAATCACTGTATTATTAACCCAAGGATGATAATCTTAGTATTATTACCTCAAGGATGATAATCTCAGTATTGTTACCCCCAAGGATGGTAACTTCAGTATTATTACTTCAAGGACGATAATCTAAGTATTATTACCTCAAGGATGATAATCTCAGTATTATTACCTCAAGGATGGTAATCTCTGTATTATTACCCCAAGGATGATAATTTTATTAATATTACCTCAAGGATGGTAATCTCTATATTATTACCCCAAGGATGATAATCTCTGCATTATTACCTCAAGGATAGTAATCTCAGCATTATTTAATCAAGGATGGTAATCTCAGTATTGTTACCCCAAGGATGGTAACTTCAGTGTTATTACCTCAAGGACGATAATCTTAGTATTATTACCCCAAGGATGATAACCTCAGTATTATTACCTCAATGATGGTAATCTCTGTATTATTACCTCAAGAATGGTAATCTCAGTATTATTACCCCATGGATGATAATCTTAGTATTATTACCTCAAGGATGATAATCTCTGCATTATTACCCCAAGGATGATAATCTTAGTATTATTACCTCAAGGATGGTAATCTCAGTATTGTTACCTCAAGGATGGTAACCTCAGTATTATTACTTCAAGGATGATAATCTCAGTGTTATTACCTCAAGGATGGTAATCTTAATATTATTACCTCAAGGATGGTAAACTCTGTATATTACCCCAAGGATGATAATCTTAGTATTATTACCTCAAGGATGGTAATCTCTGTATTATTAACCCAAGGATGATAAACTTAGTATTATTACCTCAAGGATGGTAATCTCTCTATCATTACCTCAAGGATGGTAATCTCTGTATTATTACCCCAAGGATGATAATTTTAGTAATATTACCTCAAGGATGGTAATCTCTGTATTGTTACCCCAAGGATGATAATCTCTACATTATTACCTCAAGGATAGTAATCTCAGCATTATTTAATCAAGGATGGTAATCTCAACATTATTATGTCAAGGATGATAATCTCAGTGTTATTACCTCATGGACGATAATCTTAGTATTATTACCCCAAGGATGATAACCTCAGTATTATTACCTCAATGATGGTAATCTCTGTATTATTACCCCAAGAATGGTAATCTTAGTATTATTACCCCAAGGATGATAATCTCTGCATTATTATCCCAAGGATGATAATCTCTGTATTATTACCTCAAGGAGAGTAATCTCAGCATTATTGTATCAAGGATAGTAATCTCAACATTATTACGTCAAGGATGATAATCTCAGTGTTATTACCTCAAGGATACTAATCACAGTATTATTATCTCAAGGATGATAGTCTCAGTATTATTACCTCAAGGATGTTAATCTCTGTATTAGTACCCCAAAGATGATAACCTTAATACTATTATCTCAAGGATGGTAATTTCAGCATTATTACCCCAAGGATGGTAATCTCAACATTATTACGTCAAGGACGATAATCTCAGTATTATTACTTCAACGATGGTAATCTCAACATTATTACCCCAAAGATGATAATCTTAGTATTATTACCTCAAGGATGGTAATCTCAGCATAATTACATTAAGGATGGTAATCTCAGCATTATTACCCCAAGGATGGTAATCTCAACATTATTACGTCAATGATGATAATATCAGTGCTATTACCTCAAGGATGATAATCTCAGTATTATTACCTCAAGGATGGTAATCTCTGTATTATTAACCCAAGGATGATAATCTTAGTATTATTACCTCAAGGATGGTAATCTCTCTATTATTATCCCAAGGATGATAATCTTAGTATTATTACCTCAAGGATGATAATCTTAGTATTGTTACCTCAATGATGGTAACCTCAGTATTATTACTTCAAGGACGATAATCTCAGTATTATTACCTCAAGGATGATAATCTCAGTATTAATTCCTCAAGGATGGTAATCTCTGTATTATTACCCCAAGGATGATAAATTTAGTAATATTACCTCAAGGATGGTAATCTCTGTATTGTTACCCCAAGGATGATAATCTCTGCATTATTACCTCAAGGATAGTAATCTCAGCATTATTTCATCAAGGATGGTAATCTCAACATTATTACGTCAAGGATGATAATCTCAGTGTTATTACGTCATGGACGATAATCTTAGTATTATTACCCCAAGGATGATAACCTCAGTATTATTACCTCAAGGATGGTAATCTCTGCATTATTATCCCAAGGATGATAATCTCTGTATTACTACCTCAAGGATGGTAATCTCTGTATTATTACCTCAAGAATGGTAATCTCAGTATTATTACCCCATGGATGATAATCTTAGTATTATTACCTCAAGGATGATAATCTCTACATTATTACCCCAAGGATGATAATCTTAGTATTATTACCTCAAGGATGATAATCTCAGTATTGTTACCTCAAGGATGGTAACCTCAGTATTATAACCTCAAGGATGGTAACCTCAGTATTATTACTTCAAGGATGATAATCTCAGTATTATTACCTCAAGGATGATAATCTCTGCATTATTACCCCAAGGATGATAATCTCTGTATTATTACCTCAAGGATACTGATCTCAGCGCTATTACATCAAGGATAGTAATCTCAAAATTATTACGTCAAAGATGATAATCTCAGTGTTATTACCTCCAGTCTGCTAATCTCAGTATTATTACCTCAAGGATGATAGTCTCAGTATTATTACTCCAAGGATGATAATCTCAGTATTATTTCCTCAAGGATAGTAATCTCTGTATTATTACCCCAAGGATGATAATCATAGTATTATTACCTCAAGGATGGTAATCTCTGTATTATTACCCCAAGGATGATAATCTCTGCATTATTACCTCAAGGATAGTAATCTCAGCATAATTACATCAAGGATGGTAATCTCAGCATTATTACCCCAAGGATGGTAATCGCAACATTATTACGTCAATGATGATAATATCAGTGCTATTACCTCAAGGATGATAAACTCAGTATCATTACCTCAAGGATGGTAATCTCGGTATTATTAACCCAAGGATGATAATCTTAGTATTATTACCTCAAGGATGGTAATCTCTCTAATATTACCCCAAGGATGATAATCTTAGTATTATTACCTCAAGATGATAATCTCAGTATTGTTACCCCAAGGATGGTAACTTCAGTATTATTACTTCAAGGACGATAATCTAAGTATTATTACCTCAAGGATGATAATCTCAGTATTATTACCTCAAGGATGGTAATCTCTGTATTATTACCCCAAGGATGATAATTTTATTAATATTACCTCAAGGATGGTAATCTCTATATTATTACCCCAAGGATGATAATCTCTGCATTATTACCTCAAGGATAGTAATCTCAGCATTATTTAATCAAGGATGGTAATCTCAACATTATTACGTCAAGGATGATAATATCAGTGTTATTACCTCAAGGATGATAATCTTAGTATTATTACCCCAAGGATGATAACCTCAGTATTATTACCTCAAGGATGGTAATCACTGTATTATTAACCCAAGGATGATAATCTTAGTATTATTACCTCAAGGATGGTAATCTCTCTATTATTACCCCAAGGATGATAATCTTAGTATTATTACCTCAAGGATGATAATCTCAGTATTGTTACCCAAGGATGTAACTTCAGTATTATTACTTCAAGGACGATAATCTAAGTATTATTACCTCAAGGATGGTAAATCTCTGTATTATTACCCCAAAGATGATAATCTTTGTATTATTACCTCAAGGATGGTAATCTCAGCATAATTACATCAAGGATGGTTAATCTCAGCATTATTACCCAAGGATGTAATCTCTGCATTATTACGTCAATGGTGATAATATCAGTGCTATTACCTCAAGGATGATTAACTCAGTATCATTAACTCAAGGATGGTATTCTCTGTATTATTAACCCAAGGATGATAATCTTAGTATTATTACCTCAAGGATGATAATCTCAGTATTGTTACCCCAAGGATGGTAACTTCAGTATTATTACTCAAGGACGATAATCTAAGTATTATTACCTCAAGGATGATAATCTCAGTATTATTACCTCAAGGATGGTAATCTCTGTATTATTACCCCAAGGATTGATAATTTTATTAATATTACCTCAAGGATGGTAATCTCTATATTATTACCCCAAGGATGATAATCTCTGCATTATTACCTCAAGGATAGTAATCTCAGCATTATTTAATCAAGGATGGTAATCTCAGTATTGTTACCCCAAGGATGGTAACTTCAGTGTTATTACCTCAAGGACGAATAATCTTAGTATTATTACCCCAAGGATGATAACCTCAGTATTATTACCTCAATGATGGTAATCTCTGTATTATTACCTCAAGAATGGGTACTCTCAGTATTATTACCCATGGATGATAATCTTAGTATTATTACCTCAAGGATGATAATCTCTGCATTATTACCCCAAGGATGATAATCTTAGTATTATTACCTCAAGGATGGTAATCTCAGTATTGTTACCTCAAGGAGTGGTAACCTCAGTATTATTACTTCAAGGATGATAATCTCAGTGTTATTACCTCAAGGATGGTAATCTTATATTATTACCTCAAGGATGGTAAACTCTGTATATTACCCCAAGGATGATAAACTTAGTATTATTACCTCAAGGATGGTAATCTCTCTATCATTACCTCAAGGATGGTAAT